>CAJNIZ010045455.1:12018-39285 GCA_905231905.1 Symbiodinium pilosum
CTTAGTAAGTAGGTTGATATCCCCTACATGCCATATGAGCTATAGTCAAAACTCCTAGTATCCCCCTTAATAACCCCTATAGTAGTTCCCTATAACATCCCCCATATAACCCCCTTTAAGGAGTTTAGACTATGGCTCATATAGCAACTAAAGTTATGCTCCTCATTCACCTGCTTACTCAGTCCCTCTGAGCCTAGACCCTAAATAATCTGGTGGGTTCCATGTTCTCTTCCATTCCTCAATAAGTCACCGAAACCCCCAAAGTAGTCAAGGGAACAGGCCAATGCAAAGGTTCTTGGAGCCGGCTGTATACTTGGAAATGGGAACCTAGAAAATAAGTTCCCAGACCCCCTGAAGGATCAAAAAAATGGAACCCCCTAATAATCCTCTAGTTTCCCCAATGTAGTAATGAGTTCATATTGGGGTTAGGGGGTCTGGGTTAGAAAGTGGGATAACCGGGATTAGTACATGGCTTGTAGGAGGGGTTATTGGCCGACTTACTAAGTCCCAACCCTCAAAGTAGGTAGAATAGAATCTTGGGCTAGATTCTCTAAACCCTGAACCCTCAACCGCCTCCCATTTGCAGTCAACACTGATTGCCAAGGCACAACCCTGCCAAAGTTGCTTAAGACGTCATTTACATTTACAAGCGCTTCTGCACATCAATCAAGCTATCATGGCTGAAGTAGGCCCCTACAGAACATGCTTGGAGGGTCAGGTGGACTTAGTAAGAGTTAATAACCCCTGGAAGCCATATAGTGACCCAAGTTATCTAAATTAAGCCTACTTACTAAGTTCCCCTGACCCTCCAAGTAGCCCCTATTAGCCCCTACGCAATCCCAGTTTCCGCTTCATTTTCCTTTTCCTCTTTCATACGACTCTCCGTTATTGATAGTAATCTCCCTAAACCCTGAACCCAAAACCCTAAACCCTAAACCCTATCCGCCGATCCTTGTACTCGCACTTGAGACCCGATACGCAGCAGGTGCTGCCCGTGAAGTGCTCATCTCCGCCGCACCTGGTAAATTGGGTTTTCATCAAAGTTACTTTTCAGTAGAAGTCATATTGCGGCACCTACGTTCTAGGGCTACCCAAAAAAAGGGACCCTAAATTTGGGAAACCCTTATTTCCTAAACCCTAGATACCCCTATATACCTTTATATGGGTGGTTGTCAAAATTATGGTCCATTTCTGGATCCCTATTATAATACGGCACCTAATATTTAGGGTACCCAAAAAGGGACCAAAATTCTGATAACCACCCATATAGCCCCTATATCCACTTTAAAGGCACCCCTGATTTTGGGGGATCAAGGGCGCAGGCTGAATCAATGCCAGCAGAACGACAGCATGTCCATGGCGTGGCTGGAAGTCATGCTGCAGATCTCTGAAACTTAAGGGCTTAGGATTTAGGATTTAGGATTTAGGGTTTAGGATTTAGGGATTGGGGTTTAGGGTTTAGGGTCCAAGCCTTGAACCCTAGACCTTAGGAGGACCCCAAAAACTGCAATAGTGGTCCGGGAATAAGAGGACCCAGATATCATCCTTACTATCCCTTATAATCACTATTACTGGGTGGGGGGTCCTCAAAAATTTGGCTCCCAGAATTAGGATTATAGAATTTTGGGGGTGCTTAAGCGGAACCCATTTTCTGAGCACCTGCAAACCCTACAAGGTTAAAGTGTCCCATGGGTCCCATGTGAAAAGTGCTTGCGTGCCTTCCCCATGGTGGGAAACCACTGCCAGAATGCAAAAGGCCAACAGATTCCCAGTAATGGATACAAAATGGCACAGCGTTCCAACTTTGCATTCTTTTTATTAAACTGGAGGAGGCGGGGGTGTTCCGCAAGCTGTACTCAAAGGAAATCATACATCCGACGTGTCTCGAAAGGAAGGCTCCTTGCCTTGCAGGCTGTCAGAAGGAGGAAGCTCATCTTTGAATGCGCATGATGCACACCCAGTCAAGAGAACTTACCAGTTAACACAAGGCTTGCAACCCTGAGACCTGCGCGGAATCCATAACACCAGGGTCTAGGGTTTAGGGCTTAGGGCTTATAGGGTTTAGGGCTTAGGGTTTATAGGGTTTAGGGTTTAGGGTGAGGAAAGCATTCCTTTACCAAACTGCCTGATACCTGAGGTCTGCACTGGTCATGCAGCTGACCGCACGAGGAGTGAACAGGGTGGGCTGTCGTAGTGCTGACGCCTGGCAGCTCAACTGATTTCACGAAATGAAGCACTAGTCATTACCAAGTACTCTTTGCTTATCACTGAAGATCGTTTCTCCTCTCTCTGGAATCAAACATGAAAAAGAAAGTTTTGCCTGCGACCCCTGCCCAAACTTTGCCTGGCTCAAGGGCAGGCACCTCCATAAACACCTCAAACAAGGCATCCGTGATTGACGTTCCTTGCATCAAAAAAAACCCCAATGTTCGAACAATCGTGCTCCTGAACATGAAGCCCGCACAGTCAGCTTAGCCTGAAGCTACATGTTTCAGCTTGAAAGTTAAGAGCCTCACCTCCCTTCCATTACCCTCAGTCTCATAAATCACCAACCTTTATAAACTATCCTGCAAGGCCAATTTCCATTTCATGTTCCATCTCATTTTTCATTTCATTTTCCATTATGTTTTCAATTTGATTCTTCATTATTATTGGGGTATAGTGAGCTTCGAGAACAACAAAGTCAAGATGAGGATAGCATGTGCCTGGTGGTCACGAGTAAACAGAAAAGCTAATGATGAAGGTGGTGATGACGATGGAGACCAAGCTGTGGCGATGACGCTGACCAGGACGCCATGCAAAGGCAACAAGAAGAAGACGCCGAGAAGGTAGCTTTGTTTTGCCGGACGATCCGCTCTAACACTGCCATCATGAAATGAGCGTCGTGTATAGATTCCCGGCGCGGCATTCACGAAAACAGTAGGTGAAGATGGCCAGAGCAACATCGGAAAATGCTCTGACAAGCCAAACATGGCCACGGTGCAGGACAGGAGCCGTATCTACTAGCATTGTCTCTGTTTAGGCTTTAGGGTTTAGGGGTTTCCAAAAAGCAGGATAGGTCATGAAACTATATCGTCCTACACCTCCAGCACGCACATGACCCAGCTGTCGCCTATGTAAACCCTTCAAAGCTAAGACCTCAACACCAATCATCAATCCCCATTCCCTAAAACACCATCCGCCTCAATCTCTGAACCCATGAACCACTAACAACCAGCGCCTCCCACCAGGCGCAAGCATGTGTAGCCAGCGAGGCTGATACTGGTTCCTCTGACATTGTTCCAGCATTAGATGGGTTGTTCCCAACATCAGGGCCCCCTTCTGTTCCCCCTAAATATTTGGTGCCATAATACAATTTGTAACCACAAGGGGCCCAAAATATTGAGAATTAGCCAAAAACATCTTTTAATGTTTAGGACGTAAGGTTGAGAGTGGTTTGGAGTGCAGGGCCGAGTTCATGCTACGGGGTGGGGCCGAGCTACTCCGATTTTTGTCTGGAGGTTTCCCAAATTAGGGGTACCTTTTTAGGGGTCCCCATCATAAGGATTACAATATTTTGTATTCCATATTGGGTCCCTGCCAAACGAAAGTCCAAACACTCTGGCCGCAAAATAAGATCAAAATCTGCCGCTATTGGACTTGATGGGCTAGAGTTCAGAAGTCTGGGCAAGGCAGAAAGGATGAAAGGGCATTACCTACCGTGGGTGAGTATGGCATCCGGGGCAACCGCGGATCTTGATATTTCCTCCTCACCTCTGTGCCAAGGCGCTGTACCGGTTCAGGATGTCAGGGGCAAGGGTTGATCAGGGTCCCTACATAATCCCTGCATAATCCATATTCAACCCTGTAAATGCCAATTTTTTCACCTGATGATCTGGCTTTGCTTATCTTGCAATCCCAGAAATGGGTGAGCATGTCCCCCAAGGGGATCTTACTCATCTCCGCCAGCATCCCTCTAACGGAGCGCTTTCAGAACTCTAGTTGAGTAGTGCCCTGCTGGTGATCGTATTTAGTATGAGTAACTCCCTAAGATTATGAGATACTACTGTATACCAAGAAGAAGATGAAGTCTTACTCAATACTGCGGAATATGGTATCCCCACGAAAATCATGCTCCGCTAGATGTCCTTTAGGGAAGGAAGCGGCCGTCAGGGAGGTTAGTGAGATAAACAACCAGATGGATTGAAGCAAAACAACTAAGGCAGTGAAAGAAGCAAAAGAACACTAAGGCAGTGGCCGATGGGATGCGTCCACACTTCGCACCTTGGTTGCAATGATTGAAAACCCGAATAATTCCTCAAAGGTTACCGCTTGAAAGAAGAAATTCTTAACGTAAGGGCTTTCACAACTACCTCTGGTATGCACTGCCCAAATGATAGTGGGGAACCCCAATCTTTCGAATGCATTCACTTCGCTAACGTTGCACACGAAAAAAAAAAATAGGCGAATTCGGTGGGAGCTCCAACCAAGGCACTTAACAACAAATCCTACTGACACTCTGAAGCCTGGAAAGGCAAAATAGAACCCAAGGGAATCACCCTACTTACTATTGATCACTACTATGATTGCTATCTCTGAGTACTACTATAACTTCTCTTACAATAGTGCCAGCTTAGTCTCGTCAGGGGCCCCTAATCCCTGAACCATAAACCTGAATCCCTAACCCCTACCCAGGCACCGCCATCCTTATATCATCCTATATACATATACATATATATGTACTTTTATTTATTCCTTTATTCCCCCCTAAGAATCAGTAAAGCAGCCCAGGCACCTCTTCCCTACCTAATCCCTGATCCCTCAGCCCTAAACCCTAAACCGTAAACCTCTAAACCCCTAGACCCCTAAACCACTAAACCACTAAACCACTAAACCCCTAAACCCCTAAACCCCTAAACCCTAAACCCAGGAACCTCCTTCCGATGCTCTCCACGCCGGTGCATCCCGGAGTCGCGAGGCACGCCGCCTTGCAGTCAGCCATGGACTCCACGCCTCAGGTGAATAGCGTTTTTTTTGGTGGTTAAATCTAATGATATTATATTCCTTATATAAAATACTATGCCCCAAAAGGAGGGTTTAGGCATCAGGGTTTGGAGTTTGGGGTTTAGGAATCAGGGTTTGGAGTTTGGGGTTTGGGATTAGGGTTTAGGGCTTTGGGGTCTAGCGTTTAGGGAATAGGGTTTGGGGTTTAAGGTCTAGGGATTAAGGTTCATGGAATAGGGTTTGGGGATTAAGGCTTAGAGATTAAGGTTCAAGGTTTTTGGATGCCGCTCTAGGGCTAAGGGTTTGTGAGTTAATAATGCAGAATCAATGGAAAAGTGTGAAAATGGAAAATGGAACGGATACTGGATTTTATAGGGGTCATAAAACTTACCTCTGGCGAGCAGGGAATGAATGGAAAAGAACTTGGAAACTGGGCTTGGCGTTTAGTGTTTAGGGTTTAGGGAAGGGAACGGAAAATGGAACCTATTACATTGTTGGGGATTATGCAGGGGCTAGTACAAGGATCCATTTCTTCATTCCTTGCTTACCCAGAGATAAGACCATCGCTCAGGTTGTGGGGACTTGATGCTTTGCTTCAGGATTTGGAGAGTAGAATACCCTAAACCCTAAACCCTAAACCCAGAGGTTAGGGCTGAAGGTTAGAGCTCTCGGTTGAGGTTGGGACAGGCACCAGCGCTGAAGCCAAAAGAAGGGACGGAAAATAAATATGTGGATATGTGTCTGGTATATAACTTCCCAACGTTGAGAGGCATGGATCCATTCCCTTGATCTGCCCTGATGACCAGCGTTTAGGGCTTAGGGCTCCAAGGCCCCGAAGTCTAGTAGTTGCTCCCTCCCCTAATATGAAGGACCCCCTGGCTTTTGAGTATTCCCCTCATAGATATAAACCCTAAACCCTATATACCATATTGGGAATATTTGATATTAGGGGTGGGGGGTTTTCATATTGGCAAAGCCGTTGGCTTGGCTTGTTCGAAATTGATTTAGCGCTCGGCAGAAATGTGGGGTTTCCTAAGTTACGGCTACCCTTTGCGGGCTCCCTATTATAAGGATTATAGTATTTGGGGTCCCTATTGGGATTCCCCTCTCTCTCTCTCTCTCTCCAAAGCGAAAGGCAGGCTGAGATCCGAACTACCTGTCAGCAGCCCTTTCTGGGATTCCCCCTGTTTAGGGAAACTAGCAAATCAGGCTGCTGCCCCACGCATTGAAATCCCCCAGGTATCTCACAACTCGAAGGGGATCGTCCTGTACAGCCTCAAGAAGATCTGCGACTAGAAGGCAAAAGGAACGCCCCTGTGGAAACCGTGCAGCCGGGGCACTCCTCACTTGAAAGTAGGAGAGAAGGTTGTCCTGGGTTGCTGTTAAGGAACTTAAATTAAGTTACTATATTGGGGAAACCCTATTATTTACTATATATGTATACCCATTATGGTAACTTAATTTAAGTTCCTTAACAGCAACCCAGTGTCTCCAACATTGGCTCCCCGGCATGCTCGGCCAACACCTCCATCCACCGGCTCGAAACCATCTGAGGGCATGCCCGTGGTTGCCGGGACTGTCGTGGTGGGCATAGGTGTGGTCGGGTAGGTTGTTGGCATGGGGGTGGTGGTTGTGGTGGTTGTGGTGGTTGTGGTAGTTGTGGTTGGGGCGGCTGTGGTGGGCGGAGCCGTTGTGGGAGCCATTGTCGTTGTGGAGGGAACGTTTGCCTTCCACATTCCGTTGCAGGTTCCCTCGCAGTTGGCCTTGGACTCCCAGCAATATCCGCTCCTGGGCTGTTCTTTGAGGGTTCAGGGTTTAGGGTTTAGGGTTTAGAGTTTGGGGGGGGGGGTGCTCTGAGACTTGCTGATGGCTAGCTGCTAGTAGGAAATGAGAACCCGTGAAAAAGCATGGAATCAACGTGCTTAGGGAGCATATAGGACAGGCTATAGGCATCACTTCTTCGATGAAGAACTCCCTGGGCTGATTGAGTCCTTGATGTGTAGCATACTGGGTCTCAATATGTGAGCAACACTTTCAGGACATAAACACCGGCCCTGGATTTAGATCTCACTCTAGCCCATTGTACTCCTTGTTTTGAACTAGGCATCAAAGACTAGTGTTATGTATAATCGTAACTGTACAGGCTCTAACTTGATTGCTTCTCTACTTCGGTTTTGAAAACTATCCAAAAAATCTCTGAAAAAGCCCATGACACCCCTCGCAGCCCTTGGCAGCGTCCCAATAACAGCAGCCGTCCGTTGGCGACGTTGTCGTCTGCGCCATGGTTGTGGTAGCTGTGGTTCCCGGTGTGGTCGAGAAGGGTGGCGTGCAGCCGACAGGAAGGCCATCGAAGGAGGCAGCCTGGAAGTTCAGGGCTTCTTAGGGTTTAGGGTTTAGGGTTTAGGGTTTATATAGGCTTAATGTCGGGGGTTATATAGGGATAATGGAAAATAAAATGGAAACTACTATTCAGGCTTTAAGGTTGGGTCCGAGGGTTTCACCTTTAGGGTTTAGGGCTCATACGGGGCTTAGGACTCAGCATGTCTAGGAGTCTTTTGAATGCTGAGACAAGTCAAGTTACTCTCTACCAGGCCAAGAGAGAAAGTGATTGAAATGCAAGTTAGGCTACTGTAGACCCATAACTAATGAACCCTTTCCATTTAAGAGCTTTAACATTAGGATCCCTAGTATAATCCCTATTGAGGGGAGGGGCTTCATCAATCCGGGGTCTACATTAAACCCTAAACCCTAGACCCTAAATAGTAGTTTCCATTTTCTTTTCCACTACCCAATATAACCCCAAGATACCCCTATACAATATAGTAGTTTCCATTTTCTTTTCCACTATCCCTATACAACCCTATCTATCTATATATATATATATCCTATATTACCCTATTACTTAAGGGTAGGAGGGCTCTGGGCTTGGGCTGCTCACCAGCTCCTGTGACAAAGTCTTGAAGCCTGCTTTGAGGCCTGCCTCAGAACCTCGCAAGTTGAAAAGCAGTGCATCCCAACATATAGGGTGTATATAGGGGGTATATCAGGACAATGAAAAAGAAAATGGAAGCTACTATTTATGGTTTAGGGTTTAGGGTTTGGGTTTCCCAAAGTTGGGGTGTACCTTTTTAGGGTACCCATATTAAGGATTATAATATATTGGGGTCTATGTTGAGGCCCTCCCATTTGAGGAAACCACCATATGAGCAGGTCACAAAATTTCTGCCCTCTGACATGCCACTTTCAATCCTTCGTGGCGTACCCTGAGAAGAAGATCCATCATCTTGAGCCATCCCTGAATGAGGGTTTAGGGGTTGAGGCAGAATAATCAAGCCCCTCAAGCAACAACCAGCTTAGGCCGTGCGCCCTGCCTCCCCACACATCTCCGCGGCAGCTCCCAAAACCTGGGTTGCTGTTAAGGAATTTAATCTAAGCTAGGATATTGAGAACACCCCATGATTTCCTATATGTATGCCAATTATGGTAGCCCAAACCCCTATATACCCTATATACCCTGTATGTATATATATGTATACTCAATATGGTAACTTGATTTCAGTTCCTTAACAGCAACCCAGAAACGGGACAGATCATGTTCTCGGGCGTGGCTTGGCCGGCACAGGTTCCAGGATTGCTGGGATCCCAGGCAGTGCACTCGCAGAAGCCAAAAGTGGAGACCTTCAAGGGTTTGGGGGAGGGTTTGGGGTTTAGGGTTTAGGGTGTAGGGACTCTAAGGTTTTAAGATGGTCTCATGCTGGGTCTGGCTGTATGAACACAAGGCAAGCATGGGCATCAGAAACAAGGCAATCCCCTCTTCAACTGCTATTTCTACAAGAATATCCACTGCTGCTCATCTCCTCATCTTCCCCTCCTCCTCCTCCCCATCCTCCTCGTCCTACTCCTCCACTGCCCTCGTCCGTCTCATCCTCCATCGCCAGTCACAAAAAAAAACGGCCACCCCTGCAGCGCCCCACATGGATCCAAGCAGCAGTCGGCGTGAAGACAACGATGTTCGGATTCCCATTGACCTTTGCCGTTTGAATTATAGAGCCAGTATACACTTCTGTACAAGTAATATTAATAATAATAAGTATAACAGTAGTAATAGTACTAATACTAATACTAATAGAAATAATAGCAATGTGATCTTGGCTTGGAGATTGGCTTTGGGCTCAGCCCCGAGCCCAACAGACCCCGCAACGCCTGAGATAAAAGTCCAACCCCATGAGCCTACGGATTAGGGTTTGGGGTTCAGGGTTCAAGGTTTAGGGCTCAAGCGATATGGTAGTTTCCCAAAATCGGGGGACCCAAAAAAAAAAACAAAATACAATGATCCTTATTATTGGGACCCCAAGATGGTACCCCAATTTTGGGAAGGCGATAATGATTGTCACTATATGGGGATCTTTTTATAATATTAGGGATATATTGGGGCTTTATTGGGATAATGGAAAAGAAAATGGAAACTACCATGGTATCATAAGGGTATATAGGGATTATAGTGAGTCACCCTACAGTTCCTGAAGCACCAGGAGAAAGGGCTCACGCGGACGCCAGCAGTTCTCAAAAGAAACGCCGGATGATTGTCATGCTGACGCAGCTGTAAAAAAACGCCTAAGAGCCTAAATGGAATTTCTGGAAAGGAGCATCTCGAACAATCCCGAAAGCATGTGAAGCATTTACCCGAACAAGAAGATCTTATAATCCCCCTTAAGTAGATAGAATATGGCTTTGGGTATATTATAACAAGACCCCCATATACCCCATATTCTATCTACTTAAGGGGGACTATAAGTATTCTAGACCCTGGCCCCTACCCTACAGCCTAAACCAGTAGACACTGAGTCCTACAAACTCCAGAACTACAATCCCTATATACCCTTATGATGCTATAGTAGTTTCCATTTTCTTTTCCATTATCCCAATAAAGCCCCAATATATCCCTAATATTGTTTTCCTCAACCTTCAGCCCCTCTAGAGCCCATAGCTTACGATCTTTATTGGGATGGAATTGGGGCCTAAGGAGCCCGCAAAAAAAAAAGGAAAAGTTCCTGTGGCCTTATAAGGAATGTATAGAGAAAAAAGGACGGCTTGACAAATAGTTTGTAGATATTCCTAAAACCCTGAACTGCGATTATGGTACATACTACCCAAACATGGGGGGGGGTCCCAAAATTGGGTTTCTTGAAGGTCCCCATAATAAGGATTATAATCATTTGGGATCTATATTGGGGTCCCCTATTTTGGTAAACTACCATATCGCTTGAGCCCTAAACCCTAAACCCTATAAACCCAAAGCCCTAAACCCTAAACCCCAGAAATCTACGATTTTAACGAGAGCTGGGAGGCGTCAGAGCCGAAACTATCCGAAGCGCTGAAGCAGCAAGCATTTGCGTTCCACCTAGGGTGGTTTTATGCTTTGTTTAAGGGTTAAGGTTTTGGGTTTAAGGTTTAGGGTTTAGGGTTTAGGATTTGGGGTTTGGGGTTTGGGCTTTAGGATTTAAGGTTTAGGATGTGGGGCTTAGGGTTTAGAGTTGGAGGAAATTTGGCAAGCTTAGGGATCTAGGTTTGGATTGCTTGGAGAGTCTTGTGGACTAAGTGAGTAGGTGATCTAAGCCACAGAACGCGTCCAGGTTGTAACTGCACATGCCCTTGATCTGCATGCGCAGCAGAACGACCCCGATGATTTTTCCATCATTGCCCTACTTACTAAATCCCACCGACCCTAAACCTTAAATCCCAAGCCTACTAAGTCCCTCTGACCCTAAACCCTAAACCCTTAGCCCCAAATTTACTAAGCCCACTTGACCCTAAAAGTAAGGGTTGGGGCTGAGAGGTAGGCAGGTATAAGGGGTGTCCGGTTAAGGGTTTAAGGTTTAGGGTTCAGGGTTCAGGGCTTAGGGTTTAGGGTTCAGGGTTTAAGGTTTAGGGTTTAGGGTTCAGGGCTCAGGGTTGAAGGATAAAATACCCCAGGAAGAATAGAGAATCAAATGCCAGATGTAATTGAAACTTAGGTCGCGTAGGGATTGCAGAACCACGGCCCATCCCCCTTCCGAAGAACTCGTGGAGGCCAGCAGGGGCCCCAACACTCTACTTGGGGGGTCAAGGGGACTTAGTAAGTGGGCTAATAATGGGGATAACTAGGGTTACTATATGGATTATAGGGGTTATTAACCTACTTACTAAGTCCCCCTGACCCTCCAAGTATCAGGCAGTCTAAGCAAAGTTATGATCTCTAGCAAGCTATTCAAACAATGCTGCTGGACAATTCCTTCGCTCCCTTTCAAGCCACATGTGGTAGATGTCGGTCTTGGACTGGTAGTAGACCTAGCGACAAGCAACACTTCCAGAGGCTGAAGTGGAAAAGGGACGTCTTCGCACGGCAAAGTTCCAACACGTGATGATTGAATGCAAACTTATAACGCAACTCAAAAACTTGTGCTCACGAGACTGTCCACAAAAAATACATGCTCGGAGCTTGCTTCAAGGTAGACCTGGAAATCAGCGTGCCCGAGCCACAGATGGCAAGCCATAGGCCAAATCCAGTTCAAGACATACCCACAAATTTTCTGGTTTCAGGTAGGGCCACATGTGACAATTGCCAGAACAAGAAATTAGGACATAGTAAGACCGACAGTGAGAATCTAGCAACAAAAGACTAGGTATTCTCTTCGGCCTTACATCATGGTTAGAACTGGGCCCTCCACACCTTACTGCATTGCATTTTAGGGTTTAGGGTTTAAGGTTCAGGGTCTAGGGCTTAGGGTCCTGCTACTAGCGTGGAGATGGAAACCTCACGTCACAGGAGGGTTGAAGTCCCCTCAAGAACTCGGTCGACTTCCCCCCAAACCCGAAACGCTTGACCCTCAAGCCCAAGCCCTAGGCCCTAAACATTCAACCCATGAAGATACTTAAAGATGCATATAATAGAATATAATATGACATATACATATACATTTATTTATTACATATCAACAGCTTCCGTTTGATTCTCCATTCCCTGAAACCTGAAAAATTGACATCTTGGACCAGACCCCATCCCTGAACCCCATTTTCTTTTGCAATCCCGCATTCCCCTCTGCACATTGAAACAATGTCCATTATCTGTTTCATTTCCTATGTTCCCTGACTACCCCGCTAACTGCTGTATAATCCTTACCCCCTATGACCGTCCATTAATGGCTGGATAAACCCTACATAAACTAAGCGAAATCGATTGCACGGACCGCCTTTGTTCCTGCAGGAACTGTGACATCCCAGCAGATTCGACCTTCCTTCTCCTCGCCTCAGTAGGTCTTTGCCATGCTCTTACAATTCGAACCAACGACAGGAGGGCAGTTTCCCATGGGGGGCACTTTATATAAAGGGTATACAACAAGGGGCGCGTAGGGACAAGGGGGAGTTCCATAATATTGGGTATAAAAGGCTTATAAACGGTCCCTACATGGTAACTCGCCTCCTGTAATTGCCTTAGGTATGAGATTACCATCAATACAATATTCCCAATGTAATCATTAAAAAAACTCAAATGGAAAAGAAAATGGAAGATGAAATGGATGCTACTGTTTAAGGTCTGGGGCTTAGGCCTAACGGCTTCAGACAATGTCCCATAGACTCAATGGACATGGGTTCGTATTGGGGCGGGACGTTGGGAATGACAAGGCATCTGCCACCCTTGAACCACCCTTAACCCTAAACCGTAACCCCTAAACCCTAAACCCTAAACCAATGATCTGGTAGCCATACGCTTGGGGAGCTTTAGGGTTTGAAGTTAAAGGGTTCAGGATTAGCGGGGAATTCAGGCCTAGGGATGATTGGGCTTTAGGGTTCAGGGTAAAGACTGTGGAGATTCCTTGAAAAATGTACAATGTTTTTTTTTAATCTTCCACCCAGCAGGAAGATCCCTAAAACCCTAAACCCCAAACCCTCAACCCCAAGCCCTAAACCCTAAACCCTCATCCCTTATCCCTAGACCCTAAATCCTAAATCCCAAACCCTAAACCCCAAGCCCTGTACAAACACGTCTGACCCAGTTGCGAGGGGTGCGCTCCACGCTGCGCCCGGCCGGCTCTGTCCAAATACACTCACTGCTCCTTGGTCTGGGTCTTACTTACTGGTGGTTAATGGGTTTAGGATTTAGACTTTAGGGCTTTTTTTAATATATGACCTTTTCTCCATGGCATGAATCCACGAAGATGCAATAATGCACAGTCCTTAGACTTTAGGGCTTAGGATTTAGGGTTTGGGGCCCACCCACTGGTGGTTAGCAGGGGATAGGGGAATATAGCTTGGGTTTAAGGCCTAGGGATCTATATGAGCTACAACCGATATGTCCGACATAATTGAATGGACATTGGTTTCGTGTAAGGGACTATATTAGAGACTGTACTAAATCACAAGAGGGACACCTATGTCCACTGTCAAGGGTCTCTTTAAAAGGCTAGTGTTAAGGGTCTCTTAAAAAGGCTAAAATGCAACGTAGTTCCTATGATATGTTCCCTTATTCCATACCCCCAAAAACAGGTTGGGCTCATATGTAAGTCGTTTTTTGGTGGGTTTGTATGGCATTTTGGTAGGGGATTGTAATCGTGATGTACTACAAAAAACGGAACTACTAGCTGAGGCGGTTCTGCATAGGGTCAAAGCGGCTTAACGTTCGAAATTGTGAAGCAAGCGGCTAGGTACTTAACAACAGCATGTAACTATCAAAGGCCATAATGCTTATGCTAGACGCAGGTTGTGGTTGTGCAACATGACACCAGCTTTCAGGGTCAGGGGTTCCAAAAGGCATCTTAACGTTGTGAGAACTTTTGTGGGTTGCTCGCCCAAAACATTGCTGTCAAGCCCGAGATGTGAGGACTTCTGTTCCGATTGCAAACGTTCAGGCGCGTCTTCAATTACGACCACAAAAAGAGCCACCTGGGGTCACAAGGGTCAGTTTCCTAGCTTGCCCTCTTACAGTGGGGCTACATCACTTCCATGCGGCCACGTGGCGCTGAGACAGTGGTGGTGGTAGTTGTGACTTCAATCTGCGTAGTAGAGGCCACCCCACCCTGAATGTCGACATCCACGCAGGACACGAAGATCTCGTCCGTGTATTTGCAGATCTTGGACAGACAGGAGTCTTGCAAGTGGCTACTAAGGCCTACTTGGAGGGTTGGGGGTGAGGGGGACTAAGTAAGTAGGTAAACAACACAGGGCCCACATAAGAAGCATTATGAATACACTAAATAAGCACCTAGATTTGCCCCCCACATTTTTGGAAACCAACAAGTACCTGTACCAAGTCTTAAATGATGCCCCTGTGGAAGCTCACATGGCCAAAACCGCTCTTTGACGGGAATTTCTAATCTGATACCTCAAGCGTGCTCCCGCCAAGGGCACGCAAGAATAAAATCAGTTCTGACATCCTGTTATTACCACTCCTATTTCCATATGACTGTTCTTGCTATTCTTGTTAACCGCAACAGATCCAAGGTCCTATCAGTCCCAACCATTTGCAGACACTGATTTGGCTTTTCCCACAAATACATAGTCAATCGTTGCTTTGCTTGTATCTTCCTTCTGCTTAGCTACTTGGAGGTTCAGGGGGACTTAGTAAGTAGCTTAATAACCCCTATAACCCATATAGTAGACCTAGTTATCCCCATTATTAACCCACTTACTAAGTCCCCTTGACCCCCCCAGGTACAGAGTCGCCCAGAATGTGCAGCGAAAATGCAGAACACTCCTGCCCGAACCTCACCCCGCCCGCTGCTGAAACTACCATTATCTCATCCCAAGATAGAATATGGCTTTGGATAAATTTTAATACGACCCCCACATACCCCATGCTCTATCTACTTAAGGGGGACTATCATGATCTCATCCCAATGATGAATAGATTTACCTTATGCCCGCAACCACTCCTGCAAGACATTAGAGGGGAGAATCCGCTCCTGCATCAAGCTGAAACCCTGAACAAAAAGGACCCCCCACGTGGGTTCACGCTTAACCAAGGATAAGTAAGCCTGATTAAGGTTAGTTAAGGGGAAAGTTCAGATTAGGCACCCAGAGCCAGCGCACAGTCACGGGGCCGTTTGTCATGTCCTAAGCCCCAGACTGAAAGAAAAACTGACTAATCCCCTCCCCCTAGTAATGAACCCTCCCCCACCCCCCTGATATTCGATACTCCCAAAATAATGTAATATACCACATGTCATGCTGATTATTGGCTCTTTCCTTGCTACTTTCTTTTCTCATCTCTTGTTCCACTAGAGCTAAAATTAGCAGAAGACATTTTACGAGAACAACAGCCACAGAAGCATTTACTGTTGGAGCCCCCTTCTTTCTTAGAAGCTACTCAGCTACTTAGCTAAGCTGTTGATCAGTCATGTGGGGCTCAAAAGTAAGATGTTTCAGTAGCGTAAGTCCAGTACACCGCGTGGAAATTAAGTTGTCTCCGCACGCATGCTGCCTTTTCTGGCCGTCTTGATGCTGTTCGAATAGCGGAAGGTCTGCTCTAATTGAACCACGTGAAACCTTAAACCGTATGGACTGCTGCGTAGAGGTTGTCGGGTCGCAACACTTCCCAAGTATCATAGCATAAAAGGTCTACAGAATGGAGTGCGAGGTGTCCGACAAGAACCCTCAGAATAGAAGCTGTCATTCTGCCGAACCAATGCCGAAGTAGACTTTATGTCAGAGCATTTTGTATGAAGCTTTTCTTCATCTGTCTGGCTCAGATCCAGGAAGTTTTTCCCATTCATTCCCACAACCAAACATGCTGCGGGTTTAGGGTTGGGGGTTTAGAGCCCAAGAAAAAACCACTATCCAAAAGGCAAACAGTACGGAACCCGACCAGAAGCCGAAGTTGTCCCGCCCACTGTAGACGCTAGCATCTTGCATGTCAAGCTTGCTGGCGGCTGCTAGGGAATAAGGGGATTTAGGGTTTAGGGTTTCTATATAATCCCTATTTACAAGATTCCCTTGTTCCATACTCACCGCCGGTAAGCAAAGTCACCCTAAAAAGAAGACACAACACGTTCAGAAACTGACCCCAACTTCAAACATGCAAAAATGGGGGAGGTCTTGAGCCTACAACTCCTCAATGAGCACTGCTGAAGGGATGCAAACCCTACAAACCCTAAACCCAAAGGCCCTAAACCATAAAAAGTAAACCCTAAACACCCTAAGCCCTACAAACCCCAAACCCAGCTTTGACCCAGTATCGGCAGGCAAGTTCACAGTTTGAGGAAACCAGGAGCCAGACTTCCAGTGGTCATCCCTCTGAGGGTTGAGGGTTTAGGGATTAGGGTTTAAGGTTCAAAATTTAGGGTTTAGGGATTAGGGTTTAAGGTTCAGGGTTGAGGGTTTAGGGATTAGGGTTTAGGGTTTAGGGTTTAAGGTTCAGGGTTTAGGGATTAGGGATTAGGGTTTAAGGTTCAAAATTTAGGGTTTAGGGTTTGGGGTTGAGGGTTGGGAGGGCTTACTTGAAGGGTTAACGGGACCTGAGAAGTAAACCCTAGACCCTAAACCCTAGACCTAATCACGGGGGAAACCCGGGGGATGTCAAGGAGCTCATAAGGGTTGTGAACTCTACGCGCTAAGTCTCCATGACCCTCCAAGCTTTGGGGGTGTTGCTCACGGTTGTTTTGGGGGGTTTGGGGGCTTTGTTGGGCTTCATGTGCAGAGCTAGAGCTTTACAAGTGCTTCATGTGGATTCTGGGGCTTGTTGCTTCCTGCTTACATTGCTCTGAGTGAGGCCCCTGACCACACCTTTGCCACCCTAAGCTCTTCACATGGGAGTTTCCCTAAATTACTGTTCCCAAAATGGGGGTAATTTATATAGGGCCCCGTATTATAATAGGAACCTAAATATAGGACCCCGTATTGACAGTAATTTAGGACAATCCCCACATAATGATTCAAATAGGTACTTGCCCAAATAAGGGGTCCGCCGTATGCACCCGAAGATCCAGCCTTAGAAGCATCATTAGAATGCCCCCTGAACCACAAAACTCCCCCAAATGTCAAAGCTAACGGAAGCCTCCTCTTTCTCCGACATTTGCGTCGTTGTGCCATTACGGGCGGGCCAGCTAGTAACCCAGACCCCCTAAAGGATCCAAAAAATTGAAGCCCCAAAAATGTCCCCCATTACTACATTGGGGAAACTAGGGGATTATTGAGAGCTTCCATGTTTTGGATCCTTGAGGGGGTCTGGTAAGGGTTGAAGCCTGTAGCTTTGGAATTTATGATCTCTGCAGACTATTATGGGGGTAGCTTCCAAAATTAGGGACCCATTTCCCTGAATATTAGGTGCCCTAAACCCTAAACCCGTAATATAGCTTATACCCAAAAACGATTCACAATTTTGAGAATAACCAATGGGCTTGTAGCCTTCAACCCCAAGGATGGGCCTGCCGGGGCCCTAAACGAACCATCCCTTCGCACAAAGGGTTTAGGGTTTGGGGTTTAGGGTTTGGGGTTTAGGGTTGCTGTCCAGACTTTCCAAAAACAAAGCGAAAATCCGTGGAGCTGGAAAGCTCACAAGAAAGGCTGAGGACCAGCAATGTCTCCGGGCCTTTTGCAATAACACCGAACATCTCGAAATGTTTGCAGGACAGCCCAAACCTGCAAGGATTCTTGCCGGTGAACCAGGTCGACTGGCCTCCTAAAACAGGCAGCATGTCTGACAGGAAACAGCGCAAGGACCTCTTGAGTAAGGGCCTTGCTTTTGAACACCGAAGCCTAAACACTGACGTCCTTGCAGCCGGGGTGCGTGTTGGTTGGATCCCAGTAGTCATGGACATCCCTCCAGTCGGAGAGCCTTCTTGATCGGAAGCATTCCTCCTCAGTGCCGCTTTGCTTGGTCATTCTCAAAAGGCGAAGGCACACAAAATAAACTGCAAGTCACTAGTCTGCATCCAAAAAACTACGTAATACCAACACAAAACACCGGTGTGGCAGCAAACGTAAGAGGTCACCATGGAAAGACTACTATGATGCTGACGACCACGACCACGACCGCGGCCGCGGCAACAACCGCGACCGCGACTGAGGCGCGACCATGAACACGACGACCGCGACCGCGACCGCGACCACAACCACGAACACCATGACGACCACGACCACCACGATGACCACGACGACCACGACGACCACGACGACCACGACGACCACGACGACCACGACGACCACGACCACGATCACAATGACGAAGACCTTGACAACAACGACCACGACCGCGACGACGACCACTACAACCACGACCACAACGACGACCACAACGACCACCACAACAACCAAGACCACGACCACGACCAGGACCACCACCACCACGACGACGACGTACACATCATCGTCGACGACGATGCGGATGATGTTAACACCCACCACGATCACGTCCCGATTCCATTAACGAGATGTGTCATGATATGTTGCAACCCTAACCCATTCCTGCAGTCCCTACTACTCAGAGTCAAGTCCACACCCTCGTCTCTCTGAGACCTAGGGCTTGGGGCTTTCCCAAAATTGGGGGGGGGTACCTTTTGGGAGGAACCATTTTGGGTTTATATTGGGATCCCTATTTATGGCAACTCGCTTAAATATTACTCCTGCCCAGGCATAGATACCATGACTGGATTACCTCATCAGGAATGCGCACCAGCAACTGACCCCTTGAACAGACACCAAGATATGGAATTCCAGGCTTTTCCACGCGAACTGGACCTCAGCCCTCGAGCGTACCTTCTGAAGCACAAAGCTGAGAAAGCGTCTGTCTGGGCTTCACCATGCGGGCAGTACTCAAAGATGGCATCCCCGTTGTGGTCGGCATCCAGCCTGGAGCATGTTTCGAGCAGATCTGGGGGTCGAATCAGGTCGAATCTAAACGCTTCTAGGTTGAGCCCGGGGTAGTGAAACAGCCATGGGTGCACAACGGGGGTTTTGCGCGTCTGTTTTGGCTAGCCAGATAGCTCAAACAACAGAATGCCAGAAATTGAGACTTCAGTTCAGCAGTATGGATTCCTTGTGTCTTGTCGTAGCTGCACATTAACTTAGCGGGCTTAGTGAATTACAGCTGAGACTATAGATACACTTCCCTCACGCTCCAAGAAGTGGGTGCATAGAAAATATGTGTGATCATCTTAATTTGCGTTTTCTGTGGTACTACTCATATTTCAGGCTTAATCTACAACCCTGTTCAAAGAGAACTGCTACACCCTGACCAATTGCTTCAAAGCGTGTCGCCAGATCCCCCAGAATTGAACGGTGTAGGTTCCTGGTGTGTAAGCTCCTGGCACAATGGTGGCTTCCATCGTTCCGCCGGCCGTGTAAAATGGCTCGGCAGGGGCAGTCGCCACTCGATAGTCTTGGTGGTCCAAGGCTGCGGGTTGAGAGTCGTCGTTGACTTTCGGATGTCAGATGATGCAGGATATATGGTTTAGGGGTGAGGGCTTGTGGGGTCTAGTGCTTGAGAGATTGAAGGCTTGCGCTTGTGTAAGTCCAGCTTGAAGCCGTTAGGCTACAGCAAGAGATACAGGGCTAAGAGTTGCACTCTCAATAACAGTGGAAGGACAAAGGTGGAGAATGGCATTGACCCCTTGCCGCTTCATGATGCTAAGCACCTGAGCCTGGCAAAAAAGTGGGATGATCGAAAATCTTCGGCTTTGAACCTAGAACTATTGCTTGCAAAGACTGGCGAAACGTGGGCGGCAGTACCTGAGAGCTCTGGGACGAAGTGCAAGTAGAGAAGACTCTCAATAGCTCCGTACTCTATATAACAGCTCTCTTCTGCAGAACTGATCTACCTATATACTAACTTTGCAACTGGAACTTCTGGTGCAAAGCCCTAGCTTAAACTATTCTTGGCCGGTCAGGAGCACTTACTCAACAGGTTACTGATTGGGATAACTAAGGTGATTGTATAGATTAGAGGAACTCTTCATCTAAAACCTAGACCCTAAACCGTATCAAGCCCCTCTGACCCTCCAAATTGTTCCCTCCAATCTCAAACAAGGCGTGGGAAAGAGAGATGCAGCCAAGAGACTGTTGTAGTTACTGGCAGGGTACGGAGGATCGCCTGTCAGAATGGGAGGTGGCAGGCTAAGGTTTCAGGCCAGGGCTCCAGCTTGGCGTAGGGTTTAATGGAGCCCCGTGATTAATAAACCCCCTCTATTTACGAGCTTTAATATTAGGATCCCTATTATAATCCCTATTAAGGGTACGGGGTTCATTAATTATGGGTCTACATTAGGGTTTAGGGTTTAGTGTTTGACTTTCCTGCAGGGGGTGTAGCACCCAAAGCCTCTAAACGCTAAACCCTAATCCACGCATGACAGGTTCTAGAGACTATTTGAGCCATAGCCAAAAATCCAAGTGTCCCCGTAATGTTCTCTACAGTAGTCCCCTATATACTGCCCTACATAAGCCCCTTTGAGGAGTTTAGACTGTAGCACTATATACGCAAAAGGGCTCACTCCAGTCCGAACGCTCCCCCAAACTGACACGGAAATACCGTTTGGCACCCTTTCCGTTTCAAGTTCCGTGTTACTGTTGATTGTCAAAACCTGTGTGACTTTCATATGACCTATGATCTAAACTCCTTAAAGGGGGTTATATAGAGGAACATATAACGGATCATTATAGGGCTTGTGAAGGAGGATACTAGAAGATCTTAAATGGCTCATATTTTGTAATACCATATTTACCAGGTTAATACAGGATTTTTCGTACCCACCACCCTAAACCCTAAACCCTGAGCCTTAAACCCTAAACCCTGAACCTTTAAGTCTAAACCCTGAACCCTAAAGCCTAAAACCCTGAACCCCAAACTCTAAATCCTCAACCACAATGAGGGAAGGTACTGACCACGAGTAAAGCTGCGTCATGAAACCCTTGAAGGGGGCAAGATGGCTGTGTTCCGCGTGGTGACTCAGGCTACCCCATTTAGGGTCTAGGGTTTAGGGTAACATAAGTAGCATTATTATAAAGGCTTCCATCAGGAGAGTTACAAGGATCCATTGTCACAAGGGTTGACCTTGCATCTTTTTGCCTAACATCATAAGACACTATAACATGTATTACGGACTTTTGTGTCCCCACCAAGGCTGTATTCAGACTACAACGAAAGGGATGGTATAATCCATCCATCTCTATGTTTACGACTCTAATACCCCCATCAACACTACTGCTCGGATGCTCTCGAAATTCACAATACAAAGCTTCAATAATTCAATAAGTGCCGAAGTGCGCACCTATCCAATGTGAAAACTTCGTTGGTGGCCCTACGGATGCTTGGGGCAGGGTGTTTCTTAACATGCCTTCGCACCTTTTCCGTTTAGGGCTTAGGCATTAGGGTTGAGGGCTCAGGATTTAGGGCTTGGGGAACTTGGGGCGTGTCGATGTGAAGGGTACCGCTCTCTAAAGGAATTGCACTTTTCCACCATCGATGGCCCTATATAAACCCTATATAAACCCTATAATCCCTGTAGTTTCCATTTTCTTTTCCATTATCCCTACATAGCCCCAATATAACCCCTATATAAACCCTATAATCCCTATAGTTTCCATTTTCTTTTCCATTATCCCTGGCCTATCTTAGATCCGAGGCAAGGGGACGAAGGCTCCGCATCACGGTTGACAACGCCAGAAGGGTTGGTGACCTCACACTTGGTCTGAGTTTTGTTGTGGATCGCCGTCAGTAGCCTAAAACCGCACTTTGTTCGAAATTTCAGTTTAGGGTGTAAAGCCTTGTATCTGTGGCCATACCAAGATAACACAATGGTTTCAGGAGTCCATAAGCCTTACTTTGGCTTGCGAACGCAACTACCTCGAGCACTGCTAAAATCAAATCTTGAGTTGGAAAACAACAGGATGTAGAACGATCAACCAGTGCAAACCCGGGTTTAGGGTCAGGAATTTGTGCAGATGGAGCTTTGTATACATTCGAAAGACATTTGGAAACCCAAAATCAATCACACGCACAATACCTACAAGCCTACCTGTATATGACTCACAACGAAGCAAAGCAAACTGAAGCTTTTCTTACTGGTTTAGAGTATCAACCACAAGTTAGCTTTTGTCAGTCCTTATGTTCGGAAGCCGGGTTTGGGCCATCCTGCATGGAGCTCTCGTTCAGCGGTGGACTTGGGATGTATAAACTTAGAAGGACCAGGAAGCATTTCAACCCAAACATTCCAAATTGTGGTGGGCTTCTACCTGGAAGCAAGTCAAACGCCGGTAGCTAAGTGCTGAGGCCTATGTTCCTCGCCTGACTTGCAACCTGCTTTAAAGGGCAAACCAACTGCAGCCCTGACTACTCAAGACAGCTTTTTGCTTCACCACATTTGGATTTCAGGAACAAAGCGCGAGTTGGAGTACTACTTCCCAGCTGAAGTCAAAACCCCTCATATCAGTTTTCGGCTGCAAAAATGATAATGAATTGAGAGGGGCCCAAGAACTCCCAGCACCCTGCGCGAGCCTGCCTACGGCTCTGAAGGTCCCTCAAGGTCTCCTAGCATGAGCCGCCGTATATGGAGCCCCCTTTAACCTGAACCTGAAATGGTTGAATCCAGCCAAAAAAATGTCTGCCGCTTGTTCTCATGACCTAGCGGCTTGTAACGACCATGAAAACAAAATGAAAACAAGCAAAAGCCAGCCACAGAATATTGCTGACTGGGGAAATATTGCAACACGTCAAATACAAATACAACGTCTGGTGTGTCCGGGAGCTCAGGAAGTTCCAGTGAGTCATGATGGCTTGTAGACACTCTCCGCCAAGAGCCAGACAGGCTGGTGCTCACCAACGCACCAAGGGCAATATGTCTGACCTGTTCAACGACTAAAACTAAACACATTCACAAGCGTCTCAATTTCAGGTAAGGTGAAAGGCCAAATGGCATGCGGGTATAGGAAACAAAAGAATCACTGTACTTGGAGAGTCAGGGGCCAAGGGGACTCAGTAAGTAGGTTGCTAATCCCTATAACCCATATGATAACCCTGGCCATCCCCATTATGAACCTACTTGCTAAGTCCCCATGACCATCCAAGTAGCCCTAAACCCTGAACCCTAAACCCTAAATAACAATATAATAGTCTCCATTTTCTTTTCCATTATTATATACTAAGTGTACCTGGTAATGGAGGGGATGCACCCTGAGGGGCATGAGCGAAGGCTCATCAGGAGGCGGGATGTCTTTCATTAGGTTAGGGTTGAGGTTTGGATTTAGGGTTTAGGGTTGCCTCGAAAACTTGCAAAAACAAATCACGTAAACCCCTCCCTAAATGTCCTTTTCCATTTTCTTGTGCATTTGATTCTCTATCAAGGCCCTGTTGACCTCGAAGCGTGACCTTAATGAAGTGAGAACTTCAAGAGCAGACTTCCCGCAGAGAAGCGTTGGTACTGCGTTCGATTTAACTTGCTTGCGGTTAGCAGGGAAAGAATAAACAGGATACAGGAGAGAACACACAAAAAAAAGGAGAAAAAAAAAACATGGAATGGTGCAGTGACGTTTTTGGGACTGAGAACCACCAGCGAATCTAAGGTTGCAGGGTTTGAACTTTTTGAATTCTTCTTGCGAGATGGCGCGCAAAGACGGACTGGACCCATTCAAAGTGAGATGCAACCACAGAACAGCAAGACCTGCTGCAACATCGACGCCTTCGAATCACCGAACCTGAGACCTAAACCCTAAAGCCTAAAACCAAGTTCAGGCAGCTCGTTGTTCATTCCATCACTGCCGGGCACAGACTCGCAGCATACCGTGAAATCAACAGTGTAACTAAGCCCAGAATTTCATAAACTCCACGTCACTACTACCCGAATTGCACGAACATCATAAATGGATAACCCTCTGGGCCCAGCAGTAGCTGCCTAAAAGTCCTCATCAATACCATAGACGGTACAGTCCTTACCCGTCCCCTGCAAAGATGCTCTGGGTCATGCGAATAAAGCAACCACCTTTCGAGAAGCTCCTCTCTGGACGTTTAACCATGGGGTTATATGAGCTATAGTCTAAACTCCTAGTATCCCCCTTAATAACCCCTGTAGTAGTCCCCTATATAATCCCCTATATAACCCCCCTTTAAGGAGTTTAGACTACAGCTCATATAGGGGATCATATAGTAATAATAATGGAGAATCAAATGGAAAAGAAAATGGAAAATGAAATGGAAACTACTATAATGGGTTCTATAGGGGTTATATTGGGGGTAATGAACCCTGAACCTGAAGCCTACACTCTTAACAAGGCGGTATCATAATTAGTTGTCTTTCATTACTGTGCCCTGTCGAGGCCAGATTTGGACATTTGCCTTGGGGGAACTGTTCAAGGGCGCCAGTTGGTTGGGGGCATCCTGCCAATGGAAATCCTTTAGGACCCTGTGTTAATCTGTTAAGGAGGGCTTAGCCGTAATCTCTCAGTCTTACATCCTTACTGAGCAGAGTTTAAACTGTGGGGGTCAGAAAACCCAAAACCCAGACCCTAAACCCTAAACCATAAACCGCGAAAACCTCCCACTCGCGCCCACCGAGGACCGTGCCCGAAACCAGTCGCGGGAGGGGCTTGGTCAGGGCCCCGTGCCCAAGGGCTCCGGCAAAAAAGGACAAGGCCTGGGGTTTAGGGTTTAGGGTTTGGGGCCCTACACCCTAAACCCTGGGCCTTAAACCCTAAACCCTGAACCCTATTTGGTCGGGGTTCTGGGTAAGCGAAATCTTCCCTGAATAGATAAGATCCAGGGAAATATAGAAAGGTGATGAAAAGTAGGACTTGGGGCATGTGAATATAGCATTCCTGTAAAACCTCAAAACCTCCGATGGCCACACATCTGAATCGCCTCGCCAGTACAAAACTCTACAGGAAAGGATAATTTCCCTCAAGAAGGGGAACCCAATATAGACCCCAAACTACCAGAACCCTTCAACCAAACCCTAAGCACTAAACCCCTCTTATGGGGACCCCCGATAACGAACCCCTACTTTTAGGAAACGCTCAAATCTTGTCAACCGAATCTACAACGTATCTTCAAAAGGGTTTAAGCTTTAAGGTTTAGAGTTCACAACAGTTGAATCCTCAGCCGCTACCACTGCAATGTTGCTAGTTATCCAGGATACATTACACAAGCTACCGTCAGCATTTCCTTCTGTAGTTCATGGACATGGGTCCTTACCAGGGAATATACCAAGGACTGTACTCAACTACCAGAGTGACCCCTATGTCCACGCTGAATGGTCTTTCTGTCAGCCTGATATTGACAGTAGCTCATATGGCTCTTTCCAACAATGAGCGGCACTTGTTTGGGAGCACTTATAGGCAAGATCAAACTATACTGGGCTCTGTAGTGGAGTTCGCCATCTACGGAAACCCCAAACCCCTAAATCCTGTTGATAAGGGCTTGGGTCTGAGCCTTACAAGACGCTAAGTCCGTGGCAAGAACGTGCTGCAACTTCATCTTGCCAGCGAAACGTTGGAAGCCTATCTCGGTTACAGCAAGGCGTTAAGGCTTAGGTGTACTTGACGGGTCATGGGGACTTAGTGAGTACATTAATTGCCCCTATAACCCTATATACTAACCCTAATTATCCCCATTATTAACCTAGTTACCAAGTCCCAAAGACCCTCCAAGTAAAGCTTATAATCCCCCTCAAGTAGATAGAATATGGCTTTGGGTATACTATAAGAAGATCCCCATATACCCCATATTCTATCTACTTAAGGGGGACTATAGGATTACAGATTGTTGGTGTAGGAAGCCAGGGTTCTGCAGAAGGTGTGCGGAGAGATCACGGAGACAAGAACAACACAGAACAATTCCTTCCATGCTAGAATTATCACGATTAAGGATTCAGGGTCTAGAGTCCGTTTCTGTTTATGTAGGGCGGGTTATAGAGGAACATAAAAGAGAATCAAACGGAAAGACCATGGGGGTCGAAATTGAAACTGCGCAACCAGGCCAAATGTGCGCGTGGAGGGGGAATGTTTGCTTGTTACACACACTTCTAGGTTGGCGGCCTACATAAATAAACAACAGTTTCATCCTCTACTTGCTGAACACTCTCTTCGGATATTCATTCCTACGTGTCAAGCTTTGAGATGGACCCTGGTTGTAGGGAATTGCTCAACCTGCAACCATACATAGCCTTCTAACTTACATAAATTTCAATTCAACAGCAGGTAAACTTCAAACAACCTCAATATGATGACCGTTTACCGAGCGCAGCAACCACCGCCATGATCGTTTCCCCCAGGACAACCAGAAAGACAACGACGGCAAGCAAAAGGGACGAGGAGAGGGCCCAAGATGGAACGAGAACGATGAGAACGGACATGACCCTTAGGAGGACAAGAATGTCAACCTGAAAACTAACTGAAAGTTCGATGTTGCTTTCAATGTCTTTCGTTCAATTTCAGGATGCAATTCACCGACTGCATCTGCTCCCTGCTTGTTCTCTTGCTCATGCTGCTCCTGCCCCTACTAATAGCTTTAATAGCACCACCGCATCCAGCAACACCACCACCAACAACAACACCATCACCATCACCAACACCATCACCATCACCATCACCATCACCATCACCATCAACAACAACAACAGCACCAACACCAACACCAACAACAACAGCAACAGCAACAGCAACAGCAACAGCAACAACAACAACAACACCAACACCAACAGCAACAGCAACAGCAGCAGCAGCAGCAGCAGCAGCAGCAACAACAACAACAACAACAACAGAAGCAACAGAAGCAACAGAAGCAGCAGCAACAACAACAACAACAACAGCACCAGCAACAGCAGCAGCAGCAGCAGCAGCAGCAGCAGCAGCAGTAGCAGCAACAACAACAACAACAGCAACAGCAACAGCAACAGAAACAACAGAAACAAAAAAAGAGCAGAAACAGCAGAAGAAGCAGCAGCAGCAGCAGCAAGAACAACAAGAACAAACACAACATTCATTCACATGCATCGGAAAGAATGCGATCCGAATCGGATGAAAACACTCGCTTTGTGAGCCACACGTCTACTGCTGTTGATACAGGGGAGTACCTATGCCTACTGTGGCTGGACGCTAGACCACGTTGGTTGCGGTGATGTGACACTGGGGCAAAGCATATTGCCATTTCGAGCAGCAATCCGAGCCCATCTGCAGCTTATGATGCCTTGCGCACGTATCATGCAACTTTTCATGCAGAATCACGGCAGCTGTGGGCCATGGGTGGTGAGGTTGGCGGCTCGGTCTTGACATATACGTAATATATATATATATGTATATACATGTATATATGTATGTCTGTCTGTCTGT
>CAJNIZ010045456.1:12003-32332 GCA_905231905.1 Symbiodinium pilosum
TTTAGGGGTTAAGGTTTAGGGGGTTTTGCACATCAAGGATGTTGTGCAGGCCAGGTCGGCTAGTCACCAGATTCTCTTACTGGTTCGTAGTAGGTAATAAGGGCATATCATCTCTATATACTCCCTATATAATCCCTATATACAATATTACCATACTCCAACCCTAAACCCCTAAACCCAAAACCCCCTAGACCCTAAACCCTAAACTCATATTCCCTGCTAGCAACCAGTTCTGGGTTCTTCTGGGGTACCAGCTATAGCCCCGCGGCTCGTACTGCAGGCACCACGGTTGGATCCGAATGTTTATATAAGGTCTACCTAAACCCCAATAGTATGTAAAATAATAGCCCTAAACCCCTAATAATAGCCATAAAGGCCTTTATTTTGCATACTTTTGGGTCCAGGTAGGGTTTAGGGTTTATAGAGTTTAATTCGTAGAGACTACCCACCTAGAGGTTGTAACGTTGAAGTCTGAATATTCAACAGAAAGAATCCCTTCATAATTCGTAGAAATGCATAAGTTTCTCATAGGCACAAGTTTCACATGGGCCAGGGGCCCTGTTTTGATTGATAAGGCTCCTACTGTGCGCAGGCCATGAGGCCAGTTCCCAAAAAGGAGGCTTCAGAATTGCTGCGGCCCCAAACTCCATAAACCCTGGGAACCGTGCCCCCATAAACCCCATGTGCTGGAATGGAGATGAATCTATAAGGTTAGAGGTATGGCCCCTAATAAAGGGCCCTGAGGCCTTTTGAGGGATCCTTAAGGGTACATATGGGGTATATAGTAAGTATATAAGGATTTCAGGGTTAAGGGCCCATACTAAGGGTCCATGGTTTCAACCTTAGAATGAAAGATCCCGGCCTTACGGCCATCGCAGACTGCAAGCCCTGGAGCACTCTCGGCTTGCCTGGACCCTAAAAGTATGCAAAATAATGGCCTTTATGGCGATTATGAGGAGTTGAGGGCTATTATTTTACATACTTTTGGGGTTTGGGTAGACCTTACTTAATATTGGCCCTTATGGCATTCATTTTGGATTGAGGGCTATTATTTTACATACTTTGGGGCTTAGGTACAAATGTTCCACCTCACTTCGCGTCTCAACGGCCCTAGAGGAGCCAAGGTTTGCAGCCATCCAATAGCAATATAATAGCAATCCTACTTTTTACAGGGAGTGCTTGATTTGGCCGTCGGTTTCAGGGCGATCTAGGCTGCATTTAGGCTGTCCGTCGTGCTGCTTCCATCATGCCGCCTCTAGATTTCTACTGGGTTGTAATCTCCAAGGGACGACCTGAGAGAGTGGGCAAGATGCACAAAGCTCTGGGGTCCGTGGCGGCAAGACTCCAGTGGTGGGTGCCCATCGAAGATTGGGACAGCTACGGACAGTGACTCTACGGCTTTGCCCTTCGCGGCAACAAGGCTATGGACCGCGGGCAAACGCTGCAGAAGCCCACTGTCCTGGTGGCCGACGACATACAGGTCTGGACATCAATCCAAGAAGCCCAGTCGTCATGGCCGCAGGGGGGCCATCAGGGCACCCGATCACGGTGTTGCGGGCGGCAAAAGCAGTGTACCATGTCATGCCAAGCACAAGTGCATGCATGGGTAGTGTGCTGCCATGTGGCAACGCCTGGCCAAGCCCCAAATTCCAGACCCTACAAACAATGATCCCGTCCGTAGGCCCATTGAATTAGGGTGATTTTTTTGCGTTTGTAGGGCTGGAAAAGAGTACCTCGCAGATTACGGTCCCATATTAGAGCCCTAATTACTTTGGAGCTCAAACATGGTAGGCTGGTTAAATCATGTTTGCACTTCGATTCCCCGTTATAATGCGGCCCCTGATATAGGTACCCAAGACAGGGGCCATAGTTTAACTCTAGACAACCTCCAAACCCTAAACCCTAAAACCCTAAACTTAAAACCCTAAAGCCCCAAGCCCTCGAACCCTAAAGTCCTACACCCAGCAGGACATGTCTTCCAAGCTCGGCGGCGACCTCCTCGAAGCGGCCAATCGCTGTCTGCCTGCATACATCCGCTGTAGGGTTTAGGGCTCGGGGTTTAGGCTTTGAGGTTTAGGGTTTAGGGTGTACGGTTCAGGATTTAGGGTTTAGGGGTTCCCAGAAGTAGGGGTACCTTTAGAGGTGTTTTATGCGGGTGAAGTAGGAGTATACATGGTTCAGGGGTAAGGGTTTAGGGCGTGTCAGACTGAGGGGTCCCTTTAAAGGGACTGTAGGTGTTATGTAGGTCCTAGGTGTTTAGGGCATGAGGTTGTAAGAGGATTTCGGGGACCCCGGCATTCCCAAAGCAAGGATTACATCAGGGGTTCTGATTAGAGGGATGTGGCTTGTGTCAACACTAATCATCGGTGCCCGTTGTAGGTGTTACTTCTGGTTTACGGAAAAAGTCGGGGCCTAAACCATAATTGAATTGGACGCAGCTCGAGGCCTAAACCATGAGCATAATAAAGAATGAAATGGAAACTGAGGGTATATAGGGATTTGTCCAGGGCTGGGGGGAAAGGGAACCTCTATCAAACTGAATATCAAACTGAATAGACGCGACGTTGGGGTGTTGAGGTATAGGGTTTAGGGTTTAAGGGTTAAGGATTTGGGTGCGCTCAAGATCTAGCACGTGACGACTAATCACAAAAATACTGCATATTTCAGAAGATTCTCTTACTTAGCCAATGGAGGAACTTTAAACCCTTTTTGGGTCTATATAGAAAAGTTTAAACTTTTTTGGCCCTTGTTATTGCGGAAGAGAGTTCTAACTTAGGTCCTGAGCTCATGCGCATTGCCCCAGAGAAGATCGTACAGCCTCTAGCGGGCCCAACACAACAAACTCTTTCTGGCTCTAAGCCACACACTGCACGTAGATCATCAAGTTCCACGCAGGTTAATACAACGGTGTTGCAAGCAACCATCAAGACATGAAGAATAATTTTTGTTTTCTTGGACATAACTGGAAAATCGGCTCAAACGAATTTTGTGCCCTAAATAGAAAATTCAGCATATGTTCAACAATAAAACACTCTCCGCTAGGCGGAAATAGAATGCATTTCAGGGTAGTTTTGGAGCACCTGTGTTATGTATGCTTTGAAATGGCTTAGGGGTCTAGGTTAGGTGGACCCGCCACCCAGCAATAGTGACTACAAGAGATAAACAGGATTCAATCAGGGTCCTTTTATATGCCGGCTCTACCACGACTACAGGGTGGGGGATCCTCCTAAGAAAGACCCCTACATCTGCCAGCCCCAGAAGATGGTTGTGAGCTATTCTCAGCATCAGGCTTATCAAGGGACCATTTAGTTTGGACAGAGGGGTCCCTTTAAATAGTTTAGTATAGAGCCGGGTATATTCTCTAATGAGGGCCCATGCCTATTGACTATATAAGAAATGTATCCCTAAGCCCCAAACCCGTAATCGTAGTAATAATGGTATCCATTTCATGTTTCATGTTTTTCCCCTTTTTCTTCCTTATTCAATTATGTGGGACAGGTTGGTTGTAGCTTCTGTGAACAACACCACCAGAGCCAGCCACTAAACCCTAAACCCTCAACCCAAAACCCTGAACCCTAAACTTGTAGGTTGGGACAGTGGGCCCCTAGTATGAGCCTATTTACAGCCCTACGAGCCCAATTAAGGGGCCCATAGTTAGTACCTATAGGAAGCAGGTGCAGTAAAACCCGGCCCACGGTCAGCATCCTAGATTGTTAGGGTAGTTTGTGTAAACCCTATATACCTGGACCCCAAAAGCATGTAAAACATTGGCCCTTATGGCAATTATTTTAGCTTTAGGCTCTAATTTTGACATACTTTTGGGGCTTGGGTACATACACCTTACACAAAGCCCATATAAGCTATATAACCCTCAATAACCCTATGTTTCCCTGAACCTTTACATAGTCCAAAGCACTGAGCCCTAAACCCTGAAGCCCACATAACAGTGCTATACTCCCAGGCTACATCACGTTCGGTCTCCAGCCGGAGGCAGTGCACAGCAAGAGGTGTTAGGGATCCTAGGGTTTCCATTTCATTTTCCATTTTCTTTTCCATTTGATTCTCCATTATTAAGGGGGGGATACTGCTATGTGACTCTGGGTACTATTGGGGTTATATTGGGGTAGTATTGGGGTAATATTGGGATAATGGAAAATAAGCTACTATAGTGGGGATATATAGCTTTATATTTTTGGCGGTGTAGGATTCCAGATACTTATGTAAAAGGGTTTTCTTTTCTGCCTAGGGTTACGTGGGCTAAGGTTTAGAGTTTACGGGTCTAGTGTAATTAGGGGTTTAGGGTTGGAGGCTTTAGGTTGGGTGTAGAGACTCGAGGTTTGATTCAGGCTTGTTCCGTGAGAAGTCTAGACTGGCCTCGAAAACTAAATGGTTTTAGAGTTTGAGGTCTAGTCGATATCAGGTTTCAGGGTCCTGGTTTCAGGGTTTAGCAGCTAGCGCTCCGGGTTCCGTACGCCAGGAGGTCCTTGAGAGGGTAACCCTGGAATACTATGGCTTCGTGTTTCACAGGACCGTATCCGCAGCGGGGCTGATCCTAGAATGGGCGAATGAAGTCATAGTCGGCAGCTATGATGTCTTGATGAACCTCACTAACAAGAAGCTGCGGCTCACTGAGCATGATCTCAGATGAAGCTACCACGATAAGAACACCGCATGTTATTCATGATCTCCATGTAGTATCTTAGCTCGAGTTCCTAAGCAGCCAAGTCTTTGGGGATGTCTCGAGCAAACATAGGTTGTATCTTTTTGCCTCTTATCCGCGCGCGAAACCCTAAACCCTAAGTTTGTCTTTTGGGAGGGATCAAGGTCTACCAGCCAAACTTGACCCTACAACTATAGTTCCACCAAGTAGTCCCGTTGATCACAACTGAGCTCTGCCCCTGATATTAAGCATTCCCATAAACAAAAAGTATGGGGAGGAGATACTTCATGTTATCCCTGACAAATCCTTCACGCAGTGGTGCTCCCCACACGATCCATACAGCTTTTTTTCTCAAACATCTTTGTCAAGAAGCCGTCGGAGCGACATTGGAAATGCGGGCTTTAGAATCGCGCTTGCAGCAAGTCGTGTCTAACCTGTGCGACGCATTATCCACCTTTGTTTTGCCGACTTCCCGCGTGATCCATCGCTCGCTTAGTTTCTAACTGTGTTGTCCACAGACTTTGGGAGAAAAAAACAAAGCCTTGCGAATGGACATGACAGTTTTGGTTGTTGACAAGCAAAGAAGCGTGGTTGGCCAACCATTTGATTTCAATTCGCTGGATTCCTGTTCCCATATTTGAAAAAGCTCCCTACCAGCAACCCAGTTCAAGAGCTCCGGCATCTCGAAACCCTGGGTTTAGGGTTTAGTGCTCTAAGGTCCTAACCGCGGCCCCCAAGATACGGGCCCTTACCTCTTTCCTTCGTCCTGGCTGTGGGCCCTTACTTGGGGTTTCTTGGGCTGTATGGGGTATATAGTAGGCATATACGGACCTCGGGATGAAGGGGTTCACCCTAAACCCTAAAACCTAAACCTAGGACCTAAATCGTAAACCCTAAACCCTTAAACCCCTAAACCCTAAACCCCAAACCGTGTTTCATGCTCGGCCCTATAGTTCCAACCTTTCACTCGCCTTTCCTGTGCAAGGGCAGCACATGGACCTTCCGCGAGTGGATTCCCAATGCCAGTGGCGCATTCCTAGTGGGCGATTTCAATAGTTCCTGGGCTTTCTATAGCATGGTAAGTACCTGGGCCCGACAAACAGGCAAAGTGATCCCGAGACCTATTTACAAGAAGGCAGAAGAGCTTTTATTCTACATACTCTTGGGGTCCAGGTATAGGGTATGGGGCTTGGGATGTTCGGGGTGACAGGTTGTGGGCTCGGGGTTTAGGATTCAAATCCTAAACCCTGCTTATGCGAGCTCCAGGGCACAGGTGATAGGATTGACTGGTTTAGGGTTGGGGGATGAGTGTTTAGAATTGAGGGTTGAGTGAGCTCAAGCGAGCTCACCGCCAATCGTAGCGACTCATGGGGATGTAAGAGGAAGCCGTTAAAATCTAATATCAGGCATTATAGTGTAGCTTGCCCAGTCTGGGGTTTGTAGGACTCCCGAACCCCCAAAACTTAAGCCCTAAACCCTGAACCCTGTTGTCAAGGCTGATTTGAGGGTTGGGGGGAAAACCATGGTGGGGCAAGTCTAGAACAGTCGGATGTTGGGTGAGCCCATTGTCGTAGCTTTTCGTCAAAGTCACACGGGTATGTGTTTGTAATGTAGTAGTGATTCAAGTGCTGGCTGTTGTATGGGATACATGGATATGTCATGTAGAAGCCAGAAGAATTAGGAGGGTTAAGTTAAGTGTTAAACCCCAAACCCAAAAAACCCAAACCCTTAATCCCCTAAACTCTAAGCCCCTTACAGTCCAAGCCCGTAAACCCTAAACCCCTAAACTCTAAACCCCTAAGCTCCTAAACTCAACCCTTAAACCCTAAAACCCCTAAACTCTAAACCACTAAAGCCTCTAAACCCTTAAGTCCTTGACGCTGACCCTAAACTGTGTGTCCAAAGCCTTGCCCTGTCTGAGTTGGTCCGCTAAACGGTACTTCTTAGGGTTTAAGGTTTAGGATATAGGGTTTAGGGTTTAGGGCTTAGGTTAGGGCTTAGGGTTCTGTGTTCTTCCAGAGGCTGGCTATAGAGGAATTCATAGCAAGAAGCGGTTGATTGAGGGCATGCTGCACCACCTCGGACCTTTAAGTTACCCTAAACCCGCTATTAGCTCATAGGGGGGATCTCAAAATGGGGCGGTCCACGGCACTCCAGAGAGTTCTAGGGAGCATAAGAAGATGATGGGGGGGGTTCCTTGTTAAGCATTCCTCTACGAGGATGGATTTGAGAAACTCCACATTTCTCAGGTATTGGGTTCGTCCTAAACCCTAAACCCTAAACCCTTATTTTGTCTCAACTACTCGGACGCCCAAAGTAAGTAACAATGATACCCTAGAATTCTACCTTAAACCCTAAACCCTAGAACCAGCAGGCCGCTATTTTACATACTACATGCTAAAGGGGTCCAGGTCGCAGCTAAAGTTGCGGCTGTTCGGTCTAAGGTTTAGGGTTTAGAGTTTAAGGCTTAGGTTTTAGGGCGTGGGGTCCCTAAAGCCCCACTCCCTCAACAATGAATATCCCAACTATGATGTATGCTTGTATTTGGGGACTGGGTAATGCCCCCCCACTCATTAACAGCTTACAAATATCTACCCGAAATCCTGTGTCCGAAGCCTTCAGCCCTAAATCCTAGACCGGCCCCAAACCCTCAACCCTAAACCCTGAATCCACTATTCCTAAAACCTAAACCCAACACCCTACATACCATGTCATCGACTGCTGCAAGTGGGGGTGCAAGCCGAGGCTGGAACACACAGGCCACGCCCTTGACACAGGACGGTCTAGGCTTTAGGGATTGGGTTTGGGGTTCAGGGTTTAGGGTTTAGCGTCTAGATGAGTTTAGGCTTTAGGCTTTAGGGCTTTGGGGTTCGGATCTAGAGTTTGGGGTTTAGGCTTTAGGGCCTGGGTTTAGGATCTAGGCGTGGGGTTCGGAGTTTAGGTTTCGGGGTTTATCTGGAAATTTGTGGGCATCAGAGTCTCCGTAAGGCTTGGTGACCACCAAGTCTAGGAGGTACAGGCTTTCAAGGACGAATGCCCATGTAGATCTGGAAAGCAGAGCAGCCGCTATTCATGTGAACAATGCTCCCCAACTGGCCTCTTTTCGGGCTTTGGAATGAACATCTTTACTTCATCTGATGGAGGAGGGGTAGATGCCTTATGGTGTTGAGGCTCTTACACATCGCGATATTCGCTCTTTGCTTATACAGCACCTATGGACCCTGTCATTATGCGTGTTGACTTGTCTAACTAATCTGGCAAAGTTTGATGGAGGCAGCGAACACACGAGACTTTTGTATGCTTGCCTTGTAAAGCTCAGGGTTCCTGCGTAGTCTCCATCGTCTTGTACAGTAGCCCCATGAATCAGACAAGGATCCCAATTCACGCTGCAAGCCTCTTGCAGAAGGGCTCCAAACTTACCATTGGATTGGCAGCTCGTGGCCCCAAACCGTGTTTAGGAAGACTACGAGGCAACCACTGCGGGAATCATGCTGCTTCCGTTTCATTTTTTTTGCATTTATTGTGTGAGCTAACGTTCATATATGAGCTATAGTCTAAGCTCCTTCAAAAGGGGGTCATATATACGGGATTATATAGAGAACCACTATTGGGGTTATTAAGGGGCATGCTAGGAGTTTAGGCTATGGCTCATATGACTTCTTTTTGCAGGTGCGTATGATTCCTCAGGCACACCAGTGAGTGTAAGACGGGGTGGGGGTTCCAACTGGGGACACACAGATGTAAACAATTCGGCTCAAAGAGTCACCCAAAGGCTCTTCAACATCCTGAAGGTCTTGAATTACAGTTACACTCCCACGAACTAACATGGAAACCCAAAAGGGGCCCTATGAAGACTACTGTCCCTCTAAAAGGGGGCTATATGGGTTTCCATGTTAGTTTGGGGGAGTGTAATGCTTTAGGTTTAGAGTGTATGGTCCATGGTCCCAGGAGTCGGAGGACACGTAGGGTGTAGGGTCCATGTTGCCAGGAGTCCGACGACATCTGGTCCTGCGTGCTCCCCAAAGATCAGGCTTCCAAACCCTAAACCAGAAACCCTAAACCCTATAAACCCTAAACCCCATAAACCCTAAACCCTACAATCCCTAAACCCTATTACCTCATGCGTTTCCTTGAGTTCCTGGCCCAGGGCTGGGCTTCGGATACCTTAGGCTCCTAAACCCTATGCATGTCAGGATTCATATTTGCAAGGTTTTGGGCCCAAAGGCAAGATGTTTAAAGGATTTTACGTGATTTTGATGCTTTGGGAAATGCTTGCTAAGATTGTGGTTGCAGATTTCTTATGAATGTGGTATAGGGTACCTCAAATAAGACGGAAAAGAATATGGATAATGATTTAGGCCCCTGGGGTACGGCATGGGGTTTAAGGCCCTATAGAAGCTCGCGCAGGTTCAATGTAGACAGATCTGTACCCTAAGCCCTCGACCCTAAACCTTAAACCCTAAACCCTAGACCCTAAAACCTGAAGCCTACACCCCTGAATCCTTACCAAGCCTGAGCGGGCTCTGTGGCTTGCTGCGTTTACTGTGCTGCTGTTCGGGGGCTAAGTTTAGGGTTTAGGGTTTAGGGATGCATATGCAGATTACAGTAACTTGTTTATCTCCTTCAACAACCAGCCGGTGTGGGGTCCAGAATTCAAGAAGGACTGAATCGGGGCTTCGGCGTAAGACGCGCGGTTGATACAAATACTCTTGCATGACCTTGTGGTGTAGTTTACTAAAGCACTGTAGTTCCCGCGTAAGGTATTCAGGGTCCTTCAGCTTTTTACCACCATGGTGCCCGACGACTTGCGGCACTACCACCGCTGACAATGTGGGCACTTGTATGTCGAGTACCACACGCATGACATCGGACACAACATGGGCAGCAGTCACGACGGCCTGCGCGAGTGCTCGCACGGGAGCTTGCATCATTGGTGACTTGCGCGTTGACGACAGCGGAGAGAGCGTTCCCGTCCGCAGGGTCCAGGGCAAGATGGGCATGATGGGGCGCTGGAGCGGCTTGTGTAGCGGCAGCGCCTTCGGCGACAGCAGCCAAGGAGTCTGGCACTGGTTCGAGGACTGGTATGAAGACTACAACGGAAAGCGATACTGGGCTCTGCAGAAAACTTGCTGTTGTCGAGGCATCGGGGTTTTGGGGTTCGGGGTTGGGGCGTTTGCACCTCAAAATCTAGGGCAGAGCATCATGTACACACGTTCAAAAGAAGGAATTGTGAAGCCTGAGCATGGAATCGGATTGTTGTTGTAACCATGCTATTTGTGGCTGTTTTTGTAAGGGTCCAAGTACCCAAATTGGTAAAGCCACAAGCCTGAAACCGAAATTCGTGGGGCCTGTTCATCTCCCATGGGAACTGGCTCCATGTTCGTAGATCCTATGCCCTGCATGCCCTGAGACCGCATCGCCCACATGTTATCTTACGAGCTTCTAGCACTGTGAGTCCCTCTTTTGGGTTTCCAAATGATGGTGGTCCCTGCATGTTGGGGGAAGGGGGGCTACATGCTGAAACTATTTTTTGTGCATGCCTGCCTGCTGCTGAAACATGCTTGGAGGCTGCGAAACTACAGACGGGACAGAAGTACAAGGCAAACAGGGGTCACAGGGTATCTGCTCATCATGGGCTTCTCGGATCAGGTCTTGTTCCGTGCTTCTTGGATGCTCTTAAGACTCAGTAAGCCATAACCTCTGTTACAAAGAAGACTTACCAAGTCAAAGGATGGGCACTTGTCCAACATACAGCGTTTTTTCCCCAAGTTGTTTTTTTGGGTGGGGTATGCCATGTTGTTCTGCAGGATGTACACACACACATGCAGCTTCAGGCCGCAGTTGAGGCTCGCAATCCTTGTAAGTGTCGTCGTTTCAATTCTAAACCCTGCACCCGGTTTAGGGTTAAAATCCTCTATAATCATCCTATGCTAAAAGGCTTTAGTGGCCAGAATTGTAGAATTCTAGCCGGGACGCTAGTATGACGCATTCCTCTCTAATCCCCAGTGATTTACAGTTGAGTAGTACTTGCCCCTACAACTTACTGGGTCTTAGTAGGGAATATGAGGGAATATACCATTACTGGAGTATATTGGGATCATATTCCCTGATTCCCTGCCAAGAACCATGAGGGAATATAGTATTCCCCAATTAAGCCCAGAAGATATTTCCTTATTCCCTAACAAGAACCAGCAAGCTAGTTCATTAGAAAATACTTCCCATAAAGCGGCCGGGATTGGCCGCCGTAGGCCTCCTTCCCTACCCAAAGGATCCCAAGTACCTATAGCATAAGGTATGCTTTCTGTAGTAGGAATTTCGCTTATGGTTTGGGCACATATTCTCTATGTGGGTACTTAGGGCCCTTTCAACTACAATTTCACTGTACCGCAAGGGTCACGGACGACCTCGCAGATTACCGTAGTTTGTTCACCAGGCAGCTCTAAGCTTATCCCCTACCTGTACCCCAGAGGTATGCCACATAATAGCTCCCTTTTTGGGCTGCTTTTGATTTAAACCCTAAACCCTAAAACAAGTTCATGGGCAATCATGTTTCCTACTTTGAGGGTCGATGTGACCCACATGAAGTTGAACGTTTGGATGCCCCCTCGACGACGAGAGGAAGTCCTAGGCAGGGTTCTAGGTTCCCAGAGTATGAGACAGAGTATGAGAAAGGTTTAGGGTTCAGGCTACTCCACAATCCCTAGGCCCTCACTCCTAAACCCGAAGCCTTTAATCCTGAACCCTAAGACCTATAAGCCCTAAATCCCAAACCCTAAACTTGTTCAGCCATCTCAGACTTTCAGTAGGCCCTCGACAAGTTTGAGGTCTACAACTTTGGAGGACCCCCCACCCTGGAATAGTGGCATAATAGGAATATAATAGGACCCTAATATAATCCTTATCATCCCTTATAGTCACGATTACTGGGTGCGGGGTCCACCTAATCTACAACTCAGAAGGCATTCTGAGAGATGCCGTAGAGGAGGCTGAGAAGGTTTGAGCACAGGCTTCAGTATGAGGCTGAGAGGAGGTAGTTTCCCAAAATTAGGGGGACCCCAATATGGACCCCAAGATATTACAAGTATAATCCTTATTTTGGGTGACCCCCAAAAATGGAATTCCTAATTTTGGAAAACCTCCAGGACAGTGGCAAAGTGATCCTGAGACTCCTCCAGACTCAGCTGGCATTATTGCTCAGGGAGCTGCTGACATCGGGATGCTCAGCCATGAGGATCAGCCTCAGGTATTGGCCGCACCCCGTCCACCATTCAATTCCCTGCCTGTGCAGCTGAACACGCAAAGTATGAACCTCAAAGCCAAACAACAGACCCCAAGCATGCAGAAGCTGTTCATTGATTGTTTTCGACTTAGGACCATTATTTGACTTACTTTCGAGGCCAGGCACTATTCACAGTCCCCGGCTCCTTTTGATTGCAGAGCCTCCCCTGAGGGTCCTTGGGATGTGTAATCCAGGACCCTCCTAATACCCTCAATTGGAGTTATAATATGGCCCTTAATCATAGGTACTTAGGCCTAAATAGAGGGTAGCTGGGGGGTCTAAGAACGCAGGTTTTAGGCAAGTATATGATGTTTTGGGGCTTCGGTCGCGGATGAACCTCCGCCCACGCCTTGCTCGAAGATACTCTACCAGAAGACATTATGTTTGAATTCTTCTGCCGCATCAGGGCTGTCTGGGGTTGAGGGTCTAGGGCTGTGGGTTTAGGGTACAGCTTCAATTCCCAGTGTCAGACAGACCTGTCCGCGCCCCACGCTAATCCAAAACCTGTCTCATGTGTGGTTTCTGCATAGGGCTTGGGCTTTAGAATCTAGGGTTATGCTGTTTGCCGTTTAGGGTAGGTTCTTGGAAAACTGCAAACATATCCAATAGTCCCGCTTGCTCAGCATTTAAAACCCCACTAAGACCAACCCTAAACCCTAAACCCTAAACATCCCTACCTTCCTAGTTAAGGGGACACACTTGAGCTGTACTGTGTAAACTCCTGAGAGGAGTTATATGGGGGATTGTATAGGGCACTGCTTTAGGGGTTATAGCGCGGGAATACTAGGAGTTTAGGTTATGGCGCATATAACAGTAAAACAGTAAGGGGGTGGGGATGTTTAATGTGAAGGGTGAAAAGGTTGGTCTTGGGCCCAGTTCTCGAAATCCTTAAATCCAGAAAGGTTCAGAACACCGTCATAGAAACCACCCCACAATTAACCGTTAACCACAGCCCCTTTCAGGTTTACGAGAATCCCGTGATAGCCCTAAGCCGTAAAACCTAGACCCTCGCACTCCCTAAATCTTGATCCTAGACCCTCAACCCTGAACCCTAAACCCTGTATACCCCAAGCCATTTCAGGTGTATGTGGAGTGGCCGAACAAGAACCCCAGCTGGTACATCCCGTCGGCGGCGACGCGCATGACGTACACCAGCACTCACGGCTCTTTTACCGGGTCGCTGTTTGAAATAGGCAGTTCCCAGAATTAAGGTTCCATTTTGGTACCCCTAAATATTAGGTGCCTTAAATAGTCTACAACCACAAAGGGCCCATCATTTTGAGAACAGCCCAGATAAGTGGGTTAGGGTTTAGTGTTAGGGTTGGTTCATTACAACTGGGTAAAATGGCCCGTGAGATTAGAACCTAGAAGCTACGAGTATTTTATTTTAACAGTCCCAGAATGCGATGTCCGTTTTTTGATTTTTGGATGCGGGCTTAGGGGTCAAGGATTCAGGGTTTTTGTTTCAGGGTTTGGGATTTAAGGTTGAAGGTTGAGAGATGAGAGGCTAAGGCCTCATGATGTGCGGTCTGAAAGAAGTAACGACACAGGGGAGAGCGATTGTGCAGGGCTTTGAAAAGATTAGTACCCCCCCCGGGGTTCTTTATGCAAACTAAACCCTAAACCCTTGGGTAGTGCATACGGTACCCTGCGGTACCTCATGATAATCACGAACTGGAGGCTTTGGCTGTCAGGTGTACGCAACTTAAGGCTCAAGGTTCATGGAAAGACATTGGTTTGAACTATAGAGGGCTTAGGGTTTAGGGTTCAGGGTTTAGGGTTCAGGGTTTAGGGTTCAGGGTTTAGGGTTTAGGCTACATAGTCCCCCTTAAGCAGATAGAATATGGGTTATGTGGGGGTCTTATACCCAAAGCCATATTCTATCTACTTAGGGGGGATTATAGCCAGTCCGGCATTGCATCAGAGCAGCAACAACAACAACAACAACAACAAGCAGCAGTCACAGCTACGTTGCTACTAGCGTCGAGAAGCTCTAAATACCCTAAGGGTCCAAAGACCCAAATAATAAGGGCTTTATTAGGGACCTAAAGCCCTATTATTTGGGTGCTTGGACCCTTAGGGAATAGACACTAGCAGATAGTACAACGGCAGTTTCAGCACAATTGCTACATGGATTGTCAAGACATGGGCTGGTGCAACAAATGAGCGTGCATCCAAATCAGCAAGGGTAAGTGCGAAGTTCACTTCAAATAGTCAGAGTATACTTGCTCCAGGCCTTCGTGGAACTGCAACTGACTTGAAGTAGTAGGCCTCAGCAGATGTTACTTATTGCATGCGCTTCACATGCAGAGTGGTTTGCATTGGTATAAGGAAAGCGTGCAGAGATCCCTGAAACACCTCAAAAGCCTTGAAGTAGTAGATCTTGGTGGGTGTTACTTGCGACAGGCCCTTGATTTGCAGATCATTTTTCTTGTGTGAGACCCTTTTGAATACCAAACGGCTTCTAGGGTTTAGGGATTTAGGGTTTCGGGTTTAATTAGTGATTTAGGGTTCAGCGTTTAGGGATTTTGGGGCTTAGGGGTTAGGGTGACTAGTAAGCCTTAGCAGGCATTACTTGTGAGAGGCCCTTGAAGGCAAATCATGTTCACCAGCAGGGCGTTAAAGCGGCAGCCGTTATAAAGGAAAGATGCGGAGTAGTAAGTCTTACCCAAACCATAAAAGTATGTAAAATAATAGCCCTAAACCCAAAATAATAGCCACAAGGGCCATTATTTTGCATACTTTTGGGGTCCAGGTAGTAGGGAAGAAGGTTCAGGGGCCTTTGAAATTCAAATCATCTTCATTCGTGGGGAGTGCTTCAAGAAGACAGGTTCCACACCCCAATGGATTTGCATAGCATGCTTTGAAGGGACTACCTGTGCGACGCCCTTGTGTTGCAAAACATTTCGTGAGTAAGGAGTTCTTGATGGAGCCGCTTGAAACTGCCCCCCCTCCTCCAGCCCTGGAGCAAGTCCACTTTTTAAAGGATTCCTCATATGCTTGGAACTACCCCCTAGACCACTAGCACATTTGGATTGATAAGGTTACCTGAAATTGAGATTGTAGCTCCTCATACCCCTGGTCTAACGGCGCGCAGCCTGGACAAATGGGGCGATGCTAAATTCCAATCATAATTCCCCGCACCCTTGGATCAAAGAGGCGTACCTTGGACTATGGGCGCACGGTTTACGGCTTAGACCAGTACATCATAAAGTACCAACTACAATTGGAGCTCCTAGACCCTCTGGCCCTTAAACAGTGTGAGCCAAACACAATGAACAAATTCCGATACGAAAAACTTTAAAACGCGAAAACACAGCCATTGCAAAGGTCAGGGTTGCATTCTGCAAAACCCTATGCAACTTTAGGGCGGGGATCCTTCGAGAAACAGTAAAGTTAGCTCAAACCCAAAGCAAAAAAAAAGAAACAAAAAAGGTCAGAAGTGCATGAAAGTATTCAATCAGCAGTAGAAGTAGTAGAAGAAGTAGGAGGCATTCGGTAGAGGGGTGGGGTCTCAAAAAGGAGGGATTCTTTGCGGCATGGGCGCGCAATTAATTCCAAGCAAATAGGTATAGGGATGTATAGGGTTCAGGGGTCAAGGCATAGGAAGCTGCGCAACCCCAACCGTAAACCGTGCGGCGGCCCTATCATTGAGCGCTTGCCAGGCGACATCCGAATGTTTGACGCCGTGGTGCATCCTGTCCCTTTGCTAATGTTGGAGGATTGCGGGGCCTTCGGGTGGAACAAACATTGCTCCAAAGGGACTTGAGGTAAGTCATCGGGATCTATAGTTGAAGCTTGGCTTTGGGTTCAGGGTTTTAGGCCTTAGGGCTTATTTGAGCAGGAGTAGTCCAAAGGGGTCAGGTACTTTGGTAACCTGGGCGGGTTTAGCGAGAAGGTTGGGAGGAGGATTACCCAAGCATGTGAGCCATAGTCTAGACTCTTTTAGGGGGGTTTATAATATAGGGGATTTTATGGGGGACTACTATATAGGTTATTAAGGGGGATACTAGGAGTTGGTTTAAGGTTTAGGGAAGGCCGTCAAAATCATTGTCCCTTTTGGGTCTTCAGGCAGAGTCCTTAAGGCACATCCAAACAGATCATAGATTTGACAGTCCAGAGTTCCTTGTATACTTATAGAGTAAGGTACCTCACATGGACCTCAGAATCTTTTTGTCAGCGACAACAAATCCATCAACCTCAAGTTTCGAAGCCTAGTGCCGTTAAGTAGCCTCCTAGAACTTCCATACCACTTCTGCATCTACAAGCTATGCAAGTATTGAGTCCTTCGGGGGTACTATGAAGAATGACCACCTGCAGAGTTAGAGGTCTTAATGATTCAAGGTTCCGTTAAGGCTATCAACTCAAAGCCCTAAACCCAAAGCAGCAATTCCAAAACCCTATAGCCCTAAACACCCAGTGTACATATCAAAAGCTGGCCGGAGAACCTACAGTACCAAAAAACAGCTGGGTAAGCATCCTGAACCTTAAAACTTGCATTGCTCCAAAGGAACCCCCAAGGCAGGTGCTGCCGCGGTTCCCACCTTCCAGGCTAACATGGAACACACCCTTTCAATACTAAACCCCAATCTCTCACTACCCTCCTTTTCCCTCTTAGGCCTGTCACGATAAACCCCATGTAAACCCAGCATCCATGTCATTTTCCATGGTCGTTTCCATTCCATTCCCTGTTTTTGGAGCATTCTCGGGGCAGGATCCCTAAGCCCAACATCTTTCAGTTATACTCTCCATAAACCCTGAGTATGTCCTTTGTAGGACCACTAGCCCTAAACCCCGTATAAACCCTATGGCCGCTTTAAAGAGACCCTGCATCACCCCCCACAACCCCCCCAAAACAAACTCTGAACCAGGACCCTCCTAGTACCCTTAATTGGAGATATATGGCCTTGAATAATGGGTACTTAGGCCTAAATAGAGGGTAGTTGGAGGGTCCAAAACCCTAAAACCCAAACCCTAAAGCTTTCACCCTGCCCGAGGTGCCTAGCCCGAGGCCTTCGAAACGTCCGCCCAAGACAGCCGGGGAGCGTATCTACGCTGCTGGGACCTGCGTTAACTGCTATGAAGTTTACTGGGCAAGTTAAAGCGACCGTGGTTTACATAGGGAATCGTACCAAAATGGCCTTAAACTGGGAATTGAAATTGTTCTACATTACCCTGAGTTTAGGATTTGGGGTTGCAGTCCCTAGAAGGTCTGGGGCTGAGGTTGAGGTAAGCTACTACAAGGTGTAGGGTATGGGGCTGGATTTTTTTGGAAAGCCTAGGAGTGAAATTTTCAAGCAAGTGTTCGTTTCAAATTACCTGAACCCTAAAAATTATGTAAAATAACGGATGTTTGGGCTGTTTTTAGTTGTTTTGGGTTATGATTTTGCCTACTTTCGGGGCCCAGGAACTACGAGGTTCATGGTCAAGGTTTCACTAAAATGATCGCTCCGGCTCTAGAGAGTTTAGGGTAAAAGGCAGGCTTTGAATGTTGAAGTCTCATGGTTACCAACTGTCCCTGCCTGGTGAGTCACAAGATACCGTTTTGGGGTTCGGGATGTGGCTGTTTCGGTGTTACAAGTGCTGTGGAGGTTTTCATGTCACCCGGGCTTATCCACTGTCAGTGATAATAGTAACCCCGCCACACACACTATAATCATGAACATTCCACAACCCCCCCACATGTATGATGGCACTTGGGGTGGGGGGGGCGGGGGGTGCAGGCTTTATCGTGTTCAGATGCGCCAGCATTGTGCACATGCTGGCGCAGCCCCATTGGGGTTATATAGGGAGTATATAGGATAATGGAAAAGAAAATGGAAACTACTATAGATAAGAGTATATATCTGAATCCTCTAGACCCTAAACTCTTCATTTGTCCTGTTGAAAGGCTAGAACCAGATTTCGGATATCGAGCCACAACAGTTGAGAGCTTCGGGTAAGCTTCTTGTCTAGAACCTAGATGAGCTACTGCCCATAGTATATAGGCTTACTGAGGGACCATTGGGTTTAGAATTCGGGGCCTAGGGTTTATAATGCGTGCCTTTCAATCCTAATAATACGGCGGTGGTTGAATCCCTAACAAGTCTTCTTCTTGCGGGTTTTAGACTCTAGTTTATGGGGGTTCCAGATATTAGGGATCTGTTTTTGGGGGCCTGTAAAATAGAGACCGTGCGTTTTTTGTGTCTGTAATGGAGTCCCCCGATTTAGGGAAATAGCTCATTTCTCTGCGCACTAAATTCTGAACTTCGCTGACTTACACGCCAAAGTCTAATCCCAAAACCCTAATTCCTCAACCCGAAATCCTAGATCCTAAGTCCTAAACCCTCAATCCCTAAAGCCCTACACCTTCACCCGAAGGCTCAAAATAGCCCAAAAGCCTTATATGAGCCATAGTCTAAACTCCTTAAAGGGGGATTATTTAGGGGAATATGTAGGGGACTATTATAGGGGTTATTAAGGGGGATACTGGGAGTTTAGACAGTGGCTCATATAGTATGGTCTTTGGGCCCAAAAGCCCGATATGGGGATTTCCCAAAATTAGGGGTACCCTTAATTAGGGGATCCCCATAATAAGGACTATAGTATTTTGGCGTCTATATTGGGGTTCCCCCATTTTGGGAAACTACCATATACTGAGTCCTTAGAGCCTTAGGGTCAGAAACCCAACACCCTAAACCCTAAACCCTAAACCCTAAACCCTAATAGTATGCAGCACCCAGGAGTGCCACCTGGGCCTCGCTGCGCGACCCGGCTGCCCCAAGAGCTTCCGGCAGGCTGCCGAGGCCGGGAGAGTTAAGTTTAGGGTTTAGGGTTTAGGGTTTGGGCTTTAGGGTTTAGGGTTTAGGGTTTGGGGTTTAGGGTTTGGGGTTTAGGGTTTTATTTGGGGATACTATGGTGCCCAATAGAGATTAAGATTGTATCCTCCTTTTTTGGATATCGTCATTTATGTAAGGAATATAATCTTACTAGGTGTAACCACAAAAAAAACACTACTCAAGTACAGGGTTTGCCTAGCGATCCGTGTAGGTATATATTATATACGTGGTCCCAAGACTAGTGATATAGAAGCCCCTGTAACGCCTAAGCGTATACTATATACCCACATGGACCCTACGAGTACCAATGCTAATCGTTGTTACTCAATACCAGTATTCTGTTAGCATGAGTTTAATCATTACCTCAACCGCAAAAGTATGTAAAATCATGGCCTTTTGGGCTGTTTTTCAGGGTTTAGGGCTATTACTTAGCATACTTTGGGGGTTAAGGTATTGCCTGGACCCCAAAACAATCGCCCTCTGGGCTATTTTCACTGGTCTTGGGCTACGGTTTTGGTCCAGATAGCGCCTTCCTTGTACCCTTATTTGGGGATATATGGTCCCTAATAGTGGGTACTTAGGCCCTAATAGAGGGTGGGAGGAGGGTCTAGGCAGATAGCGGTAATGGCAGTGCCACTGAGGTCGTCATTCCCCGGGCCAAGCGGAATGGCTACACAGCTTTGCTGCTGATCGGTATCCAGGATCGATTGGGGTCTAGGCTGTGAAGGGGCTAGTGTTTGTAGAGGCGTGGGTGTTGAGGACTGTTGGGTTTGAGACGGTACCCGTACTTTACGGAAACCCCATTCAGTGTTTACACGGCTTACGAGTTAATGATTGGGAGTTGGGGTTTGAGGTAGCTTCTTTAATCCCCAGGTACCAAAAGTTAAAAGGTTATATTGGGCTGTATAGGGTGTGGGGTTTAGGGTCCCCAGCAATACACTTTTTCCTGTTTTGTTGGGGGTGGATTCTGGGGTCTCCTTATCAAGCTGCCAACATGGGGCTATTTGAATAGCCAGGGAGTGCTTTTGCAGCTTGACTGCGAAAACTACAGATCTAGCCTGTGTTGGCAAGTGTTCATCTTCGGCCATAGCATTAGAAGCGCATAGTGTAGTTTATCATCTGTCTCAGCGCTGAACCCAGCGTGCATGCTATTTCAGGGGCCGAGATATTTGTGGAGTGTTTCCTAAACCCCTAAATCTTGGGTATACTGCCCCCATCCAGTAACAATCTATATTTGGGGTCCTATTAAGGGCTATATATGACCCTATTATACTTATTATCCAACTGTTACTGAGTGGGGGCAGTATCCATACCCTAAACCCTAAACGCTAAACCCCAAGAAATGCACGGAGCTTTGGGGCATTGGCATCACTAGGCAGGCCAAGCCGCCACCCGCCAGGCTGTGCAATGCTGTACAAGCCCTCACTTGAGTAGTGTTTTAGTTGGGGATATTATGGTACCCTATATAGAGTAAGATTATATCCTCCTTTTTGGGTATAGTATCTTCTATAAGGAATAGAACCTTACTAGGTTTAACCACCAAAAAACGCTACTCAAAAGGGGGCTATGTAG
>CAJNIZ010045456.1:32432-44649 GCA_905231905.1 Symbiodinium pilosum
CTCGAATAAAAACCGTACATCATATGCACATAACGCATTTGGCGGTTGCAATCGACTTGGCTTCCTCTGTCATGCTGGTGCTGACGGACGCAGATGTCTCTGGATGGTACGGGCATTCTCGCGAGGCGAAGCTTTCTGAAGCCTGGGCAGAGTATCGTGAATGAGCTGAAGCAGCAGGCCACAAGTTTCTCAAAAGGCCACTGGTAAACCCTGACAGAGGCCTTGCAAAACCCTTAAAAGAGTTGTTAAACCTTGAGTCAGGCTTTCGCCTAGAAAGCTAGGAAGGCTGTTTGGCCTGGATGCTGGGACGTTTGGGAAGGGAAGGTTGGGGTCTTGGAGGTGGGGGTGCTGGCCCTGCTGGAAGGCCTCAAGAGTCCATTGCAAAAGGCTCGGAGGCCCCATGACCGGTCTGGTCACCTTGGGAGGCCCTGGGAGAAGCCCTGGGAGGCTTCTGCAGGCGAAAAAACAGAGAAGGCCCTACCCCTCTGCGTTGCTCAAATCTTTTTTCTAGTCCTCTCTGCGGCGGCGCGACGGGGAGTGAACAGCAGACCTGGGCGAGAAAAAGAACAAGGAAGCCTCCCTTGCTAAGGGGGTCCAGAGGTAGGAACCCCAAATCCTAAATGAGCATAGTTTGGCTGGCTGGGGTGGGACTACTAAGCTGCGCAAGTGAGCGATAGGGTGTGCGCCCCTAACTCTACAGAAAAGGCGCACACCCCGCGCCCGTCCACTGATGCACACCCTAAACCCTAAACCCTGAACCTTAAACCCTGAACCCTAAACCCTAAACCCTAAACCCTAAAGCCTTGTTAACAAACTCCATATTCAGGGGCCATTACTGTAGGGGGGGATTGACCCAAGTTTGCAGCAAAGGTTAACCGAGGTCTAGGGGTTTAGGGTTTATGGGGGCTGAGGTTTAGGGTTTAGGGAGCTAGAGGTATGTAACAGATGTATGGTAGTCGATTCAAGTTCCTGTTCCCTGCATAGCCATTCAGCACAAACATTTCTCCTACTTTTTTTCTTGTAGACCTACAGGAATCGTAAATAATTTTCCCCAAAAGACCTAAACCCTAAACCCTACACCGTCAACCTTAAAAGGAGGATCCCAGACTAGGCGCCAGGGTTTCGACCTAGGAGCCCTGAATTGGGTGCAGTTGCAGCTACTCGGATGTTCATGGGATTTCATGGGGTTCAGCGTTTAGGGTAATAACTATTTAATTTTCTTGTTCGCAAAGTTCAATAGGCGAGATTCAAAGGTGCGAAGGCTGTGGTATGCATTGAGAACAGGAGCGCTGAGAACCCTAAACCATGAACCCATGTTGCATGCGATCTTCCGGACTTTCTTGCTGCTTTGTGGCTTAGTTTTAGTTATAGGGAGGTTTGTGGTTGATGGGAGTAAGGCCACCATGGCAGTCAAATGCAGCACGTAACCTATCTTTGCTTAAACGGGAGTATCCTCGCAAATTTCCGGTGATGTTCCCTAAACCTTAAACCCCATGTATACCCCTACTATAGCGCTTACGGTATATTCATGTTCATTTCCCACTCTTCCTCAAATGACCTAACCCTCAACATTGCCTGAGGGGGAACAAAGGAAAACTACCACCCGGCCTGCAAACTTAAAGTGTGATCAGTGTAATCGCCTCCCTCTAGCAATTTAGGGTTTAGGGTTTAAGCCTTCTACAACAACACTACAGTATCTTTAAAGATGAGGCGGATTACAGGGCGTGCGGGTGAGGGTTTACTACCAGGAGCAGGGAATTCAGTCCCTACGTAGTTCGTGGTCTAACCTTAAACTTAAACCCTAAACCCTAGACCCTACGCCCTGAACCGTAAATCTACGTATTATATGTAGCCCATCAAATCTGACAAGTAACTGTTGCCATCGTACTTTCAACGCCGCTTTCAGCAACCTTGTATACCTGCAAGTACATAGCCCTAAAGCACCGTGGCTTCGAGAGCTAGCCCTATATAAGCCCATACCCTCAATCCTAAACTCTAAACCTTACACCCTAAACTAGGGTTTAGGGTTTGGGGTTTAGGGATTTAGGGTTTAGGGTTTAGGGTTGAGGATTTAGGGATTTAGCGTTCAGGCTGTTAGGCATCCCCCTGAACCCTAAACTAAAGGGATTTTATTGGGAACCCCAAACAGAGAACCCCAAGAATATAGTAGGAATATAATAGGAATATACTTACCCGGGTCCTTATATTCCATTCTATTCCTATTCTATTCTTGGGGTTTCCTGTTTGGGGTTCCCAGTAAAGTTCCTTTATAAACCCCTTGAACCCAAAACCCAAAACCCAAAACCCTAAACCCTAAACCCCCTAAACCCAAAACCCGGCGACTCGCCCAGGCCAGAGCATTACCATGTCCTCTTCGTCTAGATTACCGCCGCTCCCCAGCGGAGCAGGCTTAGGGTTTAGGGTTTCAGGGGTTCAGGGTTTCAGGGGTTTGGGATTTAAGGGTTTAGGGCTTCAGGCTTTAGATGTTCAAGTCGCGGGATGTTGCCAAGAGGGTTTTTGTAGCCCCGACCCCTAAACTTGGGACCTTATGGCAGTCAGATGATAGTCATAGGGCCCTTGCCATATGGGTTACGGTATCAAACCCTAAACCCTAAACTCTAAATCCGCCCGCCACCGCTCTCACTTGTCTTTTGGAGTAGGCGGGCGCTGGTCCTCCTTGTATTGTATGCATTAGGTCAGTAAACCATGAACCCCTGACGGGCGTTCCAGTTTGGCTCCCACTCATCCAGTACGAACTCATAAACTCAGGGTCCAAGGTTTAGGGTTTATTTTTCTTCTGTATGTAGTGTGCGCGGCTCTGGATATTTCCCCGACTTCTAGACAGTCCCCCAATACTTATAGTTGTCCAATAAGGCTACTCTACATGATTGTTAGAGGTGCTCATCTAGACTCTGAGCAAAAGTTCTTGGTATGTAAGTAACAGACTGTTACTGGGTGGGGGCAGTTCCGATACATACCCATATACAGAACAGTACTAACAAGAATAGTACCACTAACATATCGCTTCTGATGATCCTCCTTCACAAGATGATATACATCACTCCTTCTTACACGCCCCACTCATGACCAAATACGACAAATACATTCTTTCTCCATGCATAACACCTGATCAACCCTACTCAACCGTAAACCCAACACAAAGGAAAGCGCAACCACCGTCTCTGAATCGCAGAGAATGCATTGAGATGATACATACGTCACAAACAATTATATACTGTGCTTGTAGGGTTGTACCTTTTCTGTTGTGATTTGGTCTCTTGTCTTATTAACTTCAGGGTTGATGAGGACAAGCCTAGCATACACCACCGGGGACCCAATTATCATGGTTATTTCTATTACTACTGTCATACTGTGGCTGGCGCTGATGTGTTTTGGTTGAATCCTGTGCAGAGAAAAAGCTTCTATAACAATGCGACAGTAGTAGTAGTAGTAGTAGTAGTAGTAGTCGTCGTCGTCGTCGTAGTAGTAGTAGTAGTAGTCGTCGTAGTAGTAGTAGTAGTAGTAGTAGTAGTAGCTGTAAGAATAGTACTCTACTCGTCTGCGCAGCATAGACAACAGCAGTAGTGTACCTTGGAGCACTCAATCTTCAGCTGCCACCCAAGGACTCAGTGGACCCACTGCTCAGGGTTTCGCATCTGGGGTTCAGGGTTCCCGCAAATCATCCTCCGAGGCCTTTTGCTCGAGCACCTGAGGTTTTTGCAGCTCAGGAGGCTGAAAACAAAAGCCTAAATCCAAAGCCCTAAACCCAAAGCCCACCGCCCTAAACCCCAAATCTAAGACTCCGAGCCCTAAATCCGAAACCCTACACCACAAATCCAAATCCATAAGCCTTAAATCTGGAACTCTAAACCCTAAATCCGAAACCTTAAGCCAACAATCCAAATCCCTAAGCCTTTGATCCGGAATTCTGGGCCCTAAATAAAGAGCCCTTCACTGGGTTGCTGTTAAGGAACTTAACTTAAGTTACTATATGGGGGGAACCATATTATTTACTATATATACCCATTATGGTAACTTAATTTAAGTTCCTTAACAGCAACCCAGTTCATGCCAAGACATGGGATAAGGAAGCAGCTCGAGGGCTCCTGTGGCCTTTTTCGGCGAGATAGTCAGGGAATAGGCTTGGTACATGCAAGCCCTATACTAGGTACCCCAGTAGTACCCTTTTTCCATTTTTATATTCGGGTTATACAGTGTACAGGGTTCAGGGTTTCTCAAAATTAGGGGTACCATTTTGGGGGTCTTCAAGATAAGGATTATAGCATTTGGGGTCTATTTTGGGGGTCCCCCTTTTTAGCGAAATTTCCATTTCGCCCCGGGCAAAAATGACAGGAGTATTTGTAGGCCCCTATTTGGGGTTCCATGTCAGGTCATAGAAATAGTAAGAGCCACAGGAATAGTAATAGTAAAGCTAGAACTAATAGTAATAGTGCCAGTAGCTCATAGTAATAGTACTGTGAAAGTCACAGTCGCAAACTCGACAAATTGAATTGAGACCCCCTGACGTAGAGAGAGCTTTTGTTACGGATAGCACTTTCTGTCTCTCTGTCAGGATGTCTCTAGTTTTCATTTGCCCCCAAACCCTAATTAGACTAAACCCCAAACCCTAAACCCCAAACCGTAAAGCGCAAACCCTGAACCCCAAATCCTAAAGCCTAAAACCTTAACTCCAAACCCTGAACCCTAAACCTTAAACCATATACTACTATGAAACCGATCCTACAGACGGCAAGTTGTGGAAAAGCCCAAGCTGAAATCCTACATCCTGAGCCATTATTTGCCCTGAAGCCTTAAACCTGGGGTTGGTAGGGAACAAGGGAATTATTTAGGGTTGATATAGGGGTGAGTAGGGCATACGTGAGCTCTAAACCCTAGATCCTCTTTGGGTTTTTGATCGTTTCTGCTCGGTTGGGACGCAGGCGACCGTCGCGAGGCAAAGGGCACTCAAGGGCTTTTAGGATTTGGGTCAGTGTGTTGAGGAGCCCAGGTAGAATGAGTTTAGGGTAGGTTAGACCCCCACCCAGTAAAACTGGCACGACAGGATTAGGGACTTTGATCTACTGACCGGTATGCCCTGGTGGTCACTATGTGTGCGTAAGGGCTTAAGCTAAGGTTTAGGTTAGTAATATGTGCCCAGGACCCCCCTGATGGATCGCCCAACATGGAACCTCCCGAGAATCCCTAGGTTCCCCTACATAGTAATGGGATCAGTTTTTTGCAGTTCCATCTTCTGCCCTAAGCCTTAAACCCTAAAGCGCATGATCCTTCAGGGGTCTGAAAAGGTTTATAGATGGACCATATGAGCCATAGTTTAAACTCCTTAAAGGGGGTTACCTGAGGGACTATATAGGGGACTACTATAGGGGTTATTAAGGGGGACCCTAGGAGTTTAGACGATGGACCCTATGGGCAAAGAGCTCCTAGACTCAAAATTCCTCCGGGGCTTCAACCCTAGAGTCGGAACCAAACCCTAAACCCTAAAACACTAAAAACCCTAAAACCCTAAAACCCTAAAATTCTAGACTGTAAGTCCTAAAGCCCTAAACCTAGGGCTTGGGGCGTTGGAGTCGTGGGCTGCAGATTTCTTGTCGATGGCTTCTTGCGTTGGACGTTGAGTCAATGCTTACCTTTAACCCTTAAACCGCGGGTTGGGTACTGCCCTCCATCTCAAGACAGTTGCATGTATGAACTCTCTAGGGTTCAGGGTAATCAATGCAAAGGGTTGAACCCCACCACCCCCCCCCCCCTCCAACACGCTGAACGCAACACCCACTGAACCCTACGTCCCTAAACCCCAAAACCGTGTTAATAGCATGGGTCATTCAGGATTCAGCAGATTCTTGGGGTCTAGAGGCTACATGGGTTTGCCTAGAGATTATGGAGCAGGTCGTGGAATCATGACCCTCCAATATTCAGAGTACCCAAACAGGTAGCTCTAAACCACCCTAAACCTAAACTCTAAACCCTAAACTCCGGGCTCAGGGACCAGTCTTTCAACCCTCTCGTCGCTACCACCTGAACCCAAGCGGCCATCGGGCCGTTGTTGAAGACACCTTGTGGATATGTTCTGGACTTTTTGAGTGCGTTTTATGTTGGAACACAATCTTTAAGATAAAGTCATAAGTTTTATAGCGGTATCCCAGTCACGCAGCCCTGCTGAGAAAGACTTGCGTTTGACATGGGGAGTCCTTCCAAAATCTAGGGGCCGCCTTTTTGGGGATCCCTAAACGTGGTGGAAATTCGAATAATTGGATTTCCTGAAGTTTGCGGTCAATTTTTGAGGCGCTTGGTGGGCATGGAGCAGGGACGCGGTTTAGGGTTAGGGTTTTTGGAAGTGGAAGCTCCCAAATCGAGCCTCAATCAAGACTTCTCCTGAGCCCGATTTTTTGTCGTTTCCACACTTTTGATCCTAAACCCTGAACCCGAAACTCGAAACCCTAAACCCGAAGCTCTAAATCCTCTCCAGGCCAAAGCCCTCAAGCCAGACCCTCCAATGCAGAACCCTGTAGGGTTTAGGGGCTTAGAGCTTGGGGATAAGACTTCTAACCAACCAAAAGGTGCCAGACCCAAAAAGAAATTGCATGTAAACCTTGAGCAACGCCCTGTCCCAGGCCTACAAGGCAACAGCTGCAGAAAAAATGGCATACGAATATGTAAAGCCCTGAATATCCTCCCTATGATAGAGGCTCAAAGGATGACGGTAGTGCCCTAAACTTGGGTACTGCCCCCCCTCACTAACAGTTGGATACTAATTATAATAGGGTTATATATAGCCCTTAATATAGACTGTTACTGGGAGGGGGCAGTACCCAACCCTAAACCCTAAAGCCTAAACCCTAAACCCTCAACCCTACACGCCCTACACCCAGAAGCCTAAAGCCTAAACCCTAACCCCGTGGCAGCACCTGCGTGCCACCCCATTTCAGTTGTCCATTTTCTCGACTAGCATTGGAAGCGCATGGTTTTCACAAATTGTACGCAAGTTTAGGGTCTAGGGGCTTAGCGATTAGGGCTTCCTTAGAAAGAAACACTAAGCCCCTACACCCCAAACACAAGCCCTGTTAAATCCCAACTTCGGCTTCTCGCTAACGCGTAGGGCGCTCTGCTGGTGGACGGCACGCCCCCGTGGATGCCTGGTCTGTTGGCGCAGAAAAGTCTTCCTACAGGGTTTCTACTTTTTTTTCTGATAAGAAAAGTGATAATGCTTTTCAAGGATTTATGGTATAGGTTCTTGTGGTCTCTTGAGGTTTTCAGCGTCTAGGGTTTGTAGACTTAGAGGGTTTGATTATTTTCAGGTGCTTGGCACTCCCAACGTATATGAGCTATAGTCTAAACTCCCTAAAGGCGGGTGATATAGGGGATTTTATTGGGGACTATTATAAGGCTTAGCAAGGGGGGATACGAAGAGTTTAGACTAGGGACTTTAGGAGGGACCCCTAATAGGGACCCTTAATCCCATTACCATATATAAGCCTTATATAGTCATTACATAACCCCTACATCCCTAGGTAGTCCCCATNNAAGGGTCCCTATTAGGGGTCCCTTCTAAAGTCCTTAGATTTAGACTATAGCTCATAATCATGCTGGACAACTTCCAAGTCTATCGTTTGGTGGGGCTGTCACTGTAAGGTTCACTAGCGTGCGATGATACCCAACATTTAGGGTATGTGGGAGTTGGAAGATTTCTTCCATCAACAGTGCCCCTAAACCCTGAGCCCTAAACCCTGAGCCCTAAACCCTGAGCCCTAAACCCTAAACCCTAAACCCTAAACCCTGAATTCTGAAACCTAAACCCCTAAACCCTAGCCATAGACCCCTAAACCCTGAATTCTGAACCCTAAGCCCCTAACCCTAAACCCCTAAACCCCTCAACTGTAAACCTAATGTTGACCTCATGGTCTCAGGGGACTACAGGTGCCGTATGGGAAGTCAGCATATTGCTGGCTGGGCAAATTCGCATGACCTCACCCCAGAAATGGTGGCTCATATGGAACATCGCCCTCAATCTGCAAAATTCAAATTCTGAACATATTCATATATTTGGTTGAATCCTGACCACCTGCCTCTGCTGTAGACAAGCCTTCGCACATCTTCGCACCAATGCACTGGCGCAAAGAACACACCCCAGAGCAGGCAATTGTCAGCTATTGCACCGGGGCCTTGGATTACGCCACGGACGCCATGCGAGAGTTATTACAAAGTCCTTCACCCAGCTTGACACATTGCCGGGCCCGGAGGAAATAGATGTAGGGGCCTACTTCATCTCATGATTCCGGGTTCAGAGTTTGGGGGTATATTGTTAATTTTGCTTCAATAGGGGGTTAAACGGAGCTAACGTTGGTAATCGGTAATTAGTCAGGCTTGCACAGTAGTCTTCTGCTGCTGTCCCAGGCAGGGCCAGGTAATTAGAGCTTACGTAGTCTTATTCAAGTTACTACAGCCGTACTATAGGCCGAAAAACAAGAAGCTGCGATTTTTCTTTCTGCTTATGTTGCGTCCTCCTGACCAACAAGCCCTTCAACCCTCAACCCTACGCCCGAAACCTCAAGTTCCCGTCGCTAAACCTTGAAATATTGAAGCTGCACACCCCGCGCCTTAAAACCCAACCCCCCAACCCTAAACCCCAAATCCTACAACCTAAACTCTAAACCCTGCACCCTACACTCGGTAGACTCTAAAGCCCTAGGCATGGGCCCCTAAGAGGAGCTAGAGTCTAATCTCCTTAAAGGGAGGGCATATAGGGGGTTTAGGGTTTAGGGTTTAGGGGAGAATTACAGGGGCAATAAGGGATACTAAGAGTTTAGACTATAGCTCATATGGTCCTTACTACAAGTCCTTATTTGGGCTTCTGGGGGTTTGTTGTATAGCATATGGTCCTCTACCTGTATCCTGGGTCCTTACTACTGGCCCTTATTTGGGCTTCTGGGGTTTGTAGGGTATAAACTAGGTCTATAAGGATCCCAAAATAAACCGTAAACCCTAAACCCATAAAGCCCTAAACCCTAAACCCATAAAACCTTAAAACCCTAAAGCCCTACACCCATAAAGCCCTAAACCCTAAACCCATAAAGCCCAACGCCCTAAACCCTAAACCTTAAACCCTAAACCCATTAAGCCCTAAACCCTGGAGACTCCTCTGAGGTGACCCACGACTTCCTAATGACTACAAGGCCGCGAGTCCGTTGCCTGGGCCTCGGTGAAGGACCCTACTTGAGTACTATTCTATTTGGGGATACTAGGGTTTAGGGTTTGAGGTTTAGGGTTTAGGGTTTAGGATAGTTAGGACCCTACTTGAGTAGTATTTAATTTGGGGATACTATGGTACCCCCATAATGGAGAATCAAATGGAAATTAAATGGAAGCTGGGCTTATACAGGGGTTATATTATACTATAGCTCTAGAACTTTTATTTGGGGATACTATGGTACCCAATATAGAGTAAGATTCTATCCTCCTTTTGGGGTATAGTATTCTATATAAGGAATACAATCTTGCTGGGTTCAACCACCAAAAAAACACTACTCACTTGGAGGTCCATGGGACTAAGTAACTGCGTATACCTGGGATTAAGCCGACTCATAATTGGGGTAACCCCTATAAGCCCAATTGGGGGGACTGAGGTTATAAGCCCAGTTGTAAATAGTTCCTAAGTCCCTTGGGCATCCAAAAAGGTTCGCATCCCCCCAAAGCCAGGGTTTCGGGTGTAATATAGGAGCCTAAGTAAGTACCAGGGTGGTTCCATATTCCTTATATAACTATGGTCCATGGTACCTCAACTGGACCTCAAAATGATTTAGTCAATTATTTCGGCCCCTGTAGTAGGGTTTAGGGTAACTACATAGCGTGTTATTGTTGCCTGCAGTAGTTCGTGTTTGAAATTATAATGCCTACAACCCTGGAAGCTGCTATATAGGTCCCGAAACCCTGAGCCCTACTCCCTACGTGAGCTATAGTCTAAACTCCTAGTGCTGCCTGTAGTAAGACCTAAATAGTAACCTTAATATAACCCCCAATATCACCCCTTTAAGGAGATAAGACCATAGCTCATGTAGGCAACAGCTGGGCATATATCCAGGAGGTAGCGGGGCCTGACCTAAAAAGGTGGCTTATACAGACAATAATCCTAAATTGGCCAAAGTTCAGGTTCCCAAACCTTATAAACCCTAAGCGCTACAGTAAACCGCGTAACTGGGCCTCAATGGATTGATGCCCCTCAGCCCTAAACAACCGGAGGAGTGCAAAAGCTATGCAATGATGGGCGCACAGTCCGGAGCTCAAATGGTCGTTTCCTTTCTGCTGACGTGGTTTCGGGTTCGGGGGTGTAGGGCTGCTATCGAAAACCCCAAACCCAAAACACTGGGTTGTCTAGCGATACGGATGGTGTTGGGGAGCATAGAAAACACGTGTGGTGTAGCTTGGTAGTTGTAGAGCTTGCGTAGACGACTTTTAGGGTAGGTTTACAGGGTTTGGGGTTTACGGTTTTGAGTTGTCGGAGCTACCGTCGGAATTGCAAGGGGAAGGGTTCAACAAAGGTCCTGTACGGTGGAGGAAATCTTGCACCACTAGGGATACTAAATTTTATGTAATGTCTTGGTTGATTAGATGGTATATAGGCTGGCGCAAGATTTCCTCCATTTTCTGTAAAGGAAGCAGATGAGAATGCGCGCGAGCGCTCCCCGCGGAAGGTGGACATGGAGACACAGACTATGCAACAGATACTGCGAAACATACTGTTGATGGGCAACATCCTGCAACCCTGCACCTTAAACCCTAAACCCAAAACCCTAAACCCCTATAATCCCTGTAGTTTCCATTTTCTTTTCCATTATCCCTATATAACCCCAATATAACCCCAATATATCCCCTATATAACCTAAACCAGTATACCTCAAACCTTGGCGTGGTCCTAGACCCCTCCAAGTACCCTTCATAAAGCCCAAATCACCACAAACAAGGCCCAATGCACTCCATCTAAGGATAGTTTGGGGGGAGTCCGGGATGGTAGTACGATAAACCTAGGGTCATGCACCCTAAACCCCAAGCCCTAGACCCCAAACCCTAGACCCCAAACCCTAGACCCCAAACCCTAAACCCTAGCCCCGAAACCCTAAACCGCTATAGACCCTAAACCTTAAACTTAGACCGTGTTTCGTCCATAAATTTAGCATAGGTCCCTTTGGTAGCTGGGAATGAAGGATGCGTACTGGCATGGGTGGTGCTTCAACTTGTTCATGTTGGATGAACACATCTCTTGTGGGGGCAATCTTCCCCCTGTGGTGTCCATCGTCTTTGAACCCAGTACGACTAACAAACCATACAGACTAGGGCCAAGAGCTTCAACCTCAGAATATGGGGTTTAGGGTTAAGGTGTGAAAATCATGGTCTCTTCTCAGGCGCCCTAGGTTCATGGCCGTGCCATACTTTCGACCCCAGATTGACCATAATTCTGACAACCCACTATATGGGTTCCATTTCGAAGAGATGTTACCCTAAATGTATCTATCCCCATGACGCCCTGTAAAGGCACTTCAGGGTACACTGGTGTTCCTCATATGGAGTTCCACTACACCCTAAACGCCTCAACCTTAAACCCTAAACCCTGCTTCTTCATGCAGAGTTCCACTGAGGCTGCTCCCTCTAGGGTTGTACCCCTGGGTTTAGGATTCTTCAGAGGACTTCTACGGGGGCTACATAGGGTTTAGGGTTTAGGGATTTACGGATTTGGGGTTTAGAGATTTGGGTTCATGGTTAGGGATTTAGGGTTATTGGTTCATACAGGCCTATATTTGGGCCTATAATGGGGCAGCGATTTATGTCAGCGATTCTCCATTATTGGGGTAGTATTCCTCAACAAGGTACCTACCTTTTCTAGATTGCACTATATAAGCCAACGAGCCTAAACCCTAAACCCACTGAACTCTACACCCCGAAGCTCCTAAAGGGCCTTTTAAGCCAGCCTAAAAATCTTTAAAGCACCCTAAAAACCCCTAAAGGGTCTATCGCTGTGCCCTTTGTTGGTGTAACCGTAATTAAATATGCCTACTAACAGTTTACTTGGGAATGGTACGTTGGCCCCGTTGTGGCTGAACCCTAAACCCTGAAACCTAAACCCTAAATCCCTACCTGGACCCCAAAAGTATGTGAAATAATGGCCTTTATGGCTATTATTAGGGGTCAAGGGCTATTATTTTACATA
>CAJNIZ010045457.1:0-44647 GCA_905231905.1 Symbiodinium pilosum
GATCGCCTGTGCCGTATTGATTATGATATCAATTACATTGTAGGGCTCACGGTAATCAATCGCATAGAAGGTTTTGGAGATTGCATAGGTATTGACACTACCGGTATAGAGATGGAGGGTTACCATCTGAATGTGCCGAATGCTTTTGCTCCCGGTTATCAGGGTTTTGGAGAAGCCAATATCTTTTTACCTAAAGGCAAACTTTTGGGCACGTATCATTTGTGGATACACGATGAGTGGGGTAACCTGCTTTTTGAAAGCACTTTATTGGATGAAAACGGCAGTCCGGTGGAGCATTGGGACGGAACCTTTCAGGGAGAAAATATGCCAATGGGGGCTTATGCCTGGCATATAGAAGCCACCTTTAATGATGGGCGCGAATGGCCCGGTGACCAATGCAAAGAAGATAAAATAATTGATTATGGAACAGTTACACTTATCCGTTAAGCGGTGGGCGCTGTTCCTGGGTTTGCTCTGCAGCGGACTCACTTTACGTGCGCAAGACCCTACCACCACGCAGTTCCACTTAACCCGTAATTATCTGAACCCAGCCTATGCCGGTTATAGTTCAGACCTGAGTTTGAATTACAACAGCCGCCTGCAATGGACTAAGGTATCCGGGAAATTCAGCACCCATAATTTTGCCGCCAACATTGCCTGCGAAGAGCGAAACCTGGGCTTTGCCGTATACGGCTATGATAATGTAGAAGGTGATGGCTTGCTCCGTACTACGATGGGGGGCTTTCAAACCGCTATTTATTTTCCCTGGAATTTTGGCAACCGGAACATGGTGGGCAGTGCCGGTATGTTTGCTTTTGGCCTGCAAATAGGAGTTGGTCAGCAACGTATTGATTGGGATCGTTTGGTATTTACCGATCAGCTCAGTGATCAAACCTACCGGCAGGTAAGGTCCGCATCCATTATTTTACCACAAGCCATTGAAGGAAGTTCAGTATGGGATATTGCAGCTGGTTTCAGAGGCATGCATGCCATCTTCAATGAGAAGGGCTATATCTCGTTTGGAGCTTCAGCTTTTCACCTGGCCCGCAACCAAAAATCTTTTTTTGGTAATAACAGCCAGGTTGCCTGGCCTGTGCGTTATACCGGGCATATATGGGGTCATTATTTCCGGGAGAGCGGAGGCATCCGGAAGACCGTGGAACTGGGTTCTGTATTTAATTCGCAGGTAAACCTGCGGACACTCACCACCATGGGCTATTTCGGATGGGAACCCGTTCGGTTTGGAGTAGGGTACCGCAACGGCTGGGTAAAAGCACTGAATGATAATAACTCCATGTTTCAGCATGACGCAGTAATTGCAGAGGTAGATTATAAGCTAAGCAATAATCTGCTGATGAGCTATAGCTTTGAATACACCACCAATACGATAGGAGTACAACGAACCTATGGAACGCATGAGGTAGGCTTTGTATACATTTTTGAAGGCTCGGTGCTGTGCCCCGAGCTCTACAAAAATGATATAGATTGTATTAACCCTATTCCTGAGATACAGGAAGCCGGAATATCCGGCCTTTAGTTTTGAATGTATACCCGTGCAATGGCAGAAGTGGCCACAATTCCGTAACCGTTTTCCACATTGCCATAAATAGGGGTGGGTTCTGAAAAGGGGGTTTCAATGGTTTGTGCTGATTTACTGCGTTCATGCAGGTAATACGATCTGGACACCCGTCCTATGATAATGTCAAAAGAGCCGTTCATGCCCGGTATGGGTTGAGGAGCAAACGGCCCTCCTTCCCCATAATATATGAGCTTTAGCTTTTTTAAGCCACCATCAAAAAACTCATCAGTAATATAGCCGGCATAGCCAAAACTCAAACCGTCCTGGTCTATCAGGTCATCAAAATCATCGGTTTCAAAAAACTCAATAGTGGGGTCATACGATCCAAATAAGGTACTGAAGTCTGTTGCATCAGAGCTTCTTGGGGAAATACTGATACGGTAGTAGTCTCCCATTCCGGGTGGGTCTGTAAATGAAACGCTGAGTTCGCCATTTGCAGAGTCATAAAAAGTCCGCACTATTTCTATGGGAGCATACATAAAGGCATTACCCCTGGCTTCGGTAAAGCCATCTCTTTGTGCTCTGACTTCATAGGTGTGATCGGGTTGAGGGCGATAAGTCCCTTCGTAGTAAAATGCCGCCTTAATCTCACCCCTGTTGTCAATAATGTCGGAACTGTAACGCCTGGGCTGCATCTCTTCCACAAGTATTCCATCTTCGTATAAAAATACGGTAGATAAGCTATCTACGTTAGGTGTTTCAGTACTTAAGGAGAATTGAGAAGTACCCACAATGGCCTTTACTAATTCACCTGTACGGAGCTTAGCATCAATGGTAAGCTTAGGCGGGTCATAGGGAATTTCAAAGTCAATGGTTTTTTCGCAGGCTACGGATGTAGCCATAATCAAGGAAAGAAAGATGTATTTTTTCATGATCTTAGAATTCAAAACTGTAGGAAATAGAGGGAATGATCGGAAATAAACTAACCTGGCGAACACTCTTTTCACCGGTTTGGTAATTCTCATTGATATAGAGGAAGAACGGATTCTTACGGTTATAGGCATTATACACGCTGATGTTCCAGTGGCTCATGCCCCAGCGGGTTTTCTTATGAAAGTTAAAGCCAAGGTCTAAGCGGTGGTAGGGAGGGAGGCGCAATGAGTTACGATCGCTATACACCTGGTATTCCTGAGGTGGGCTATCGGGGTTAAAAGGGTTTTGGAGAAAATAACTGGCTACCGGTGCGGTATAGGTGTTTCCCGTTCCAAAAACCCAGGTTACGCCCAAATCAAATTTTTCATTGAACTTGTGGTTCACCACTACACTAATGTCATGCCTGCGATCGTATTTATAGGGGAAACTTTCGCCATTGTTGAGGTCATCAAACTGGCGGGTGCTCCAGGCCAGTGTATAACCGATCCAGCCTGTGGTTTGTCCTTCATTTTTGCGGAACAGTAATTCCAATCCATAGGCATTACCCACACCATCATTTACCACTGTATTTTGCCAGTCGGTTGAAGATATGAAAGAGGCGCCTTCCTTGTATTCAATGAGGTTATTCATACGTTTATAATACACCTCGGCAGATAGTTCGTACTTATTTTCCAGTATGTTGCGCACGCTTCCTAAGGCTACCTGATGCGATAACTGTGGCTTTATGTTTTTGGTAGATGATACCCAAAGGTCAGTAGGCAGGCTTAAGCCGGAATTAGAGAGCAGGTGAATATATTGGTTCATCATGGCGTATGAGGCTTTCACAGACCATTCATCTGTAAGCAGGTACCGGACCGAAGCCCTTGGTTGCAGCGAATTGTAAAAGGTGGTATTTACAAGGTAGGTGGAGTAATGCAAACCTACATTGGCCCGCCATTTAGGACTGATCAGCCAGTCATCTTCCAGGTATATATAAGAGTCATGAGAGTAAATGGGTGTGGACAGGTTCAGGGCTGAATCCACACCTTCATCCGTAAAGCCTCCTTCAAACTGAGCTACACCGGGGTTAAAGGTGTGATACGTATAACTTCCACCAAAACGCAGGTTATGATCAGAGTTGGGCTGAAACTCCAGATCATAACGTAAACCGTAATCGCGGATACGGGAGAAATATTCAAATCCATCCGTTTGGTTGTTGTACTCTTCCGTAAAACCTACGTTGAATTTATACTGGGTATAGGTAGCCGTAAGGTTGCTGAACAGCTTTTCATTAAACAGGTGGTTCCACCGCAAGGAACCGGTATGGTTGCCCCATTGAAGGGTGGACTCAAATTCCTGGTCATAGCCAAAATCACTGCTTGACTCGCGCTGGTAAAACTTATCCAGCCCACCGTAATAGCTCAGGTACAAACGGTCTTTCCGTGAAAAAGTATGGTTTACTTTCAGGTTCAGATCTCCAAAGTAGTAGCCGGCATCCAGGCCATCCGGTAAAAAAGGTTTTATCAAAAGATCGTAATACGTTCTGCGACCGGATATGATGAAAGAGGTTTTATCTTTTACAATGGGGCCTTCAAGTGTAAGCTTGGAGGAAATTAAACCTACGGAACCGGCTCCATGAAACTCACGAAGGTTCCCTTCCTTCATATCTATTTCCAGTACTGAACTCAGGCGGCCGCCAAAGCGTGCCGGGAAGCCCCCTTTGGTGAGTTGTACATTTTTAATAGCATCGGCATTGAATACGGAGAAAAAACCAAACAGGTGTGAAGCATTGTATACCGGCACGCCATCCAGTAGGATCAGGTTTTGATCCGGTGAACCGCCACGTACATAAAACCCGGTAGTACCTTCACTACCGGATTGTACGCCTGGTAATAACTGGATGGCGCGGATAATGTCTACTTCTCCCAAAAAAGCTGGAATATTTTTAATTTCCCTGGCTGAAAGTTTCACCGTGCTCATTTGTGGTTTGAGGGCTTCTATCTGCTCAGCTGTAACCGTTACTTCGTTTAAGGACTGTGTAAGCGGTTCCAGGCTGATATCCCTGGTCAGATTGCTTTTTAACTCCAGTGTATAGCTTTGGGATATATAACCTATGTAACTTACAGCCAGTTGTATGTTTTTCTGGCGTACGGTAAGCGAATAGAAACCAAAAGTATTGGTAGTGGTACCTATACTGGTGCCCGGCACGTAAATATTTACGCCAATAAGTCTTTCGCGAGACTCACTGTCTTCCACATAGCCGCTAATGGTATAATTCTCCTGGGCTATCCCCAGAAAGGGGAGAAAGAAGAGAACACATAAAAGGATTTTTCTCATAATTTGGTTCGGGTTTTCGTGATAACGTTGTTTTAGTTTTAAAATTCTACAGAGTAATACTGCTGGTTAAATGCGCCTACAATACCAAGCCCATCCTCAATATTGGTATAAATCTGTACCGGTTCATTAAAAGGGTTTCCTCCGTTAAAAGTGTTCAGAATATTGGTGCGTGAGAATTCATAAAACTCCTTGCTGCATTTGGTAATCAATATGGAAAGCTGGGAAGAGTTAAGCGGGTCTTCCAGAAAAAGAGTAAGCTGAATCTCCTTGGCTCCCCCCGGAAAAAGTTCATCCGTGGTGAAGACATAAGTCCCAATCGGATCGTCAATCGGTAAATCAACCAGTTCATTAGAAGCACCCAGAAGCTCCAGGCTATAATCTTTGGTACTAAAACTTAATTGCGATGACAGGCCCGGGGATAAAGTGTCCACGTTGTGTATTTCAATGCGGTAATAATTGATAGCCGGTTCATTGTCCGAAATACGGAAGGTAAGCAACTGCGTGGCGGAGTCTAAACGAATAGTGCTGATTTCCGCTTTGCCCGGCACTGTAGTTTGCCCGGAAATGGTTGGAAACCCTGGAATATCAGCCACTACTCTATAGGTATAACCCGCCTGCACGGGGTATGGAATACAGTATACATATTGTGTGTCATTGGTATTGTTGTTAAAGAATGGATTGCGTTCGCATACTTCCAAAAGTCCGGCCCACACTCCGTTTTCATATAAGTTTACTGCCGCATTACCCACGTAAGAAGGTTGCCGCGTACTTTGGTAAGGCACTGAAATGTTAATGGATGCATTTACTATACTGTCTCCGGTTTGTAATAGTACGTTAAGCACGGGCTGGGGTGTACTGCCCGGAATATCAATATTCACATCCTTGATGCAGGAAAGTAGTACAAGGCTGAATCCTAAATAAAACAGGGGAAGGAATTGTCTCATCTTAAAATCGGAAATTATAAGCTATACTGGGTAAAATGGGAAATATGCCCACCTGTTTGGCCACTCTTTGATTGTTCTCCGTTTCAAAATATATGTAATACGGATTGTTACGATTATAGGCATTGTAAATACTTAGGGACCAGGTGCGTTCGCCCCATTTGGTTTTTTTGTACCAGTTTAAACCCAGATCCAGGCGGTGATAATCGGGGTAAGCGAAGCCATTGCGCTTGCTGTAACGCACTACCGTTTGCCCGTAAGCATCAATATAAGTACTAACGGGTAAGGTGGCTTTTTGACCGGTATTGTATACCCAGTTGGCACTAAGTCCGAATTTGGGAGTGAACTGATGGTTTACGGTGATTTTTAAATCGTGCCTGCGATCATATTTAAAAGGAAACCAACTGCCCTGGTTTATTTCAGTAAACTTACGCTCGGACCAGGAGAGAGTGTACCCCAGCCAGCCAGTTGTGCGGCCTTCCGTTTTTCGGATCAAAAATTCCCAACCGTAGGAGCGGCCTATACCTCCGGTTAATACCTGGTTTTCCCAGTTGCTTAAAAAGGCACGGCTGGCGGCATCTTTATATGTAATAAGGTCTGAGTAATGCTTATAATATACCTCACTGGTATATTCCCATGCCGACCCGCCCCGGTTATGGGTAGTTCCAAAAGCAATTTGATGCGCATTTTGCGGAGGTACACGGCTGGAAGTGGATACCCACAGATCTGTAGGTAAGCTGGAGCCGGTGCTGGCCAATAAGTGTACAAATTGTTTCATATAAGAGTAACTGCCTTTTAGAGACCAGTTATCATTGATAAGGTAGCGTGCGGAAAGGCGTGGCTGAAGAGAGGTGAAGGTTTTGGAGCCGGTAAAATAACTGGAGAAGTGCAGGCCATAGTTCAGCTTCCAGCGCTGGCTTATTTGCCAGTTATCTTCTACATAGGCAAAGGCATCAGCCGAACGAATAGCAGGAGTTAAGTTAAATATAGAATCCAGGGTTTGAGTAGGTTCCTCTATTATAAGTGCTCCGGGTTTAAAAAGATGGTAGGTAGCTGAAAGCCCGGTTTTTATCTGGTGATTGGAATTCAGAGTATAATCAAAATCATAACGCAAACCGTAATCCCGCACCAGTGATTGAAAGTCGGCCCTGGTCTCACCTCCGGTTAAATCTATGAAATAATTGTAGTTAAGACTCAGGCGGTATTGCGAAAAAATGGCACTGAGGTTTCCAAAAAGCTTGTCAGAGTACAAATGGTTCCAGCGTAATACGCTGGTATAATTTCCCCATTTAAAGTTGATATCAGAATTGTCAGAGTTGCTGTATAATTTATCGCGTCCTGTATAAAAGCTTAGGTATAATCTGTCCTTTCGTGAAAATTTATGGTTTATTTTAAAGTTGAGGTCGCCAAAATAATACCCGGCACTGGTTCCGGCATTATCCAAAAAAGGCTGTAAAAGAAGGTCAAAATAGGTACGCCTTCCGGAGATCATAAAAGAGGTACGATCTTTAACGATCGGGCCTTCCAGTGTAAGCTTACTGGTAAGCAAACCAATGGATCCGGCTCCGTGAAACTCCTGCATATTCCCTTCTTTCATATTTACCTCCAGGATGGAACTCAGGCGCCCACCGTAACGGGCCGGGAACCCTCCCTTGGTAAGCTCTACACTTTTTAGCGCATCCGAATTAAATACGGATAAAAAACCAAACAGGTGAGAAGCATTGTATACCGGCACCCCATCCAGCAGAATCAGGTTTTGATCTGCATTACCACCCCGCACCAAAAAATTGATGTTGCCTTCTGAGCCGCGTTGCACACCGGGCAATAATTGAATAGTTTTCAGGATATCAGCCTCTCCGAAAAAAGCAGGAGCAGAAGCTATTTGTAAAGGCAGGAGGCTTATCTGGCTCATTTGGGTAAGTTGAGCTATCATGCGGTCTGCTTTAACCGTTACGGCTTTTAACTGGTGGCTTTCAGGTTTCAGACGGATGGGTGATGTAAAAAGGGTATCCTCCGGCTTCAGGTCCAGCCTTTTTTTTTGGTATCCCAAAAAAGATACGATCACTTCCACCGGAACGGGGTCTGGCACAATGAGGCTGAAAAAACCAAATTCATTGGAAGTTGTACCAAGATTGTAAGTGGGCAGGTAGATATTTACACCTATTAACCGCTCCTGGGAACCTTCTTCTTCCACATATCCGGAAAAGGTATAGCCTTTTTTTCGTACGGTAGGGATCACCAATATCTTGTCATTCCTTTGGATAAAGGTGTAGCGCTTTTGGTCAAACACCAGGCCCAGTATCTCCTTTACCCTTAGTTCCTTTTTCCCCTGATAGGTAGTATCCACCGGCAAACTACCTGAAAAATTAAGTGTGATTCCCGCCTGACGGATAGCGTCTACTAACTGCTTAGCGGTATATTGCTCTTCTTTCAATTGAAGTTTTCGATCCAGCAAACTGCTTTGGGCGTTTACCGCAAAGCTGATCAGTATAAAAACCACTATGAGGTTAAGGTGCCTGAACTGCATTACGGACAATCCAGATTTTGGAGGGTTAATCTACCGTTATCATAATGATATTCCAGACCTGTAACCAAGGCTAATTCTTTAAGTATATCATCCAGGTCCTGGCCTTTAAAGCTGCCGGTAAACGTGCAATCACCTTCCAGTATTCCATTGGGATCTGTAACATCAAAGATGTAATGGTCCTGCAATTGCTTGAGTACCCCGGCCAATAATTTTTGATCAAAGCTGAAAATGCCATCTTGCCAGCTTTTATAGTGTTCATCTGTAATGATGCTTTTTTGTAATATATTTTTTTGAAAAACAGCAGACTCCTGCTGAATCAATATCACGGTATCACGGTGTTGTGAAGTCCAGTACGCTACTTTTCCTTCGCTCACCTCTACTTTATTCTCAAGCTCAGTAGCTATTAAATGGAAAGCAGTACCCAGTACCTGCAAGGCAGTTTTGGGCCCAGCTGCAATAAAAGGCTTCTCCGGGTTTTTAGCTACTTCAAAAAAGGCTTCTCCGGAAAGGTTTAATTGCCGGTGGGTCCAGTTGAAAGTACGGGGAACCTCCAGCACGGTATTTTCGGATAGCAGTATTTCAGTGCCATCACTTAAGGTTACCAATTGACGTTCTCCGGTAGCGGTTTGGTAGGTGGTATGGCCGCTAAAATACCAGGTACCTCCTAAAACACCTATTAACAATACCGCTGCATAACGAAGGACTTGTTTAAAGCGTAAGGGTATAACCGGGACTTCATTACGGAAATGGCGGTTTCTGAATACCTTCCATTCTGCTTCTACATCAATATGGGGTGGTGTAGCGGAAATGCGGCCGGAAGTTTCCCAAAGCAGCGCGATAGCATCGTACTCTTTTTGGTTTTCCGTACGGATTGAGAGCCATTCCTGCAGGCTTTGCTCCTCGGACGAAGAGGTTTCTCCGGCAAGGTGCTTTATGATCAGTTCGGATATGTTTTCATCGGGCCACATGCTGCTGGTTTTTAGGGGCTAAAGGTAGGTGTATACATGCATTGATAAGGTATTGTAAATGGGAAAAACCGGGGTGGTTTAATCACCCCGGTTTGTCATTATCGGTTAAGTTTTATTTCAGTTCGGTAAAAAATATTTCCTATTTCAGGATCCGTTTCCTCAACTTCCTGCATGATTTCCAGCTTGGTGTCAGTCAGCTCCACCAGGGTGTAGAGTTCTTCATCTATCCAAAGCGCTTTATCATTAATGGCCCAGACAGATTCTTCTGCATCTTCACCAGGAATCTGGATGATTACAGTTTTGTCAGTTTTAAAAGTGATGGTGCCCAGCATTGGCATTTGATACTCATTGGTAATGCTGTCCCCGATTTCTTCGGTAACCTTAACGCTTTGAATATTCCAGGCACTGGCCGTAAGGATTTCAATTTTGGTTTTAGGACGATCTTCGGTAGTACTCTTGTCATCGTCTTTGTTGCATGAGCTAAGTCCAACTACTAAAAGAGCGGCCAGGGCTAAAATTTGTTTTTTCATAGGTGTAAAGTGTTTTTAAGTTTTTTGCTTTTACACTTCTATGACAACTAAGAAGGCTGCCACACGTACGCCTTACTGAAAAAAATGTAAAAAAAATTGCAGGATTATGATTTTCAAAGAGTTGCGAAGAGTCTTTAAAGCTTTGCTAATCTGAGTCTCTACCGTTCGCTTTGAAATTCCGAGCTCGTTGGCAATTTCATCATTGGTTTTATGCTCAAAACGGCTCAGCTTGAAAATATGCCGGCACTGCTCCGGGAGTGTATTGATGACTTTATGTATCTGAAGCTCCAGTTCATTTAGTTCTATGCTATGATCTTCCGCAAATTCATTTCCCCGGCTTTTGATTACCTCATGATGTTCAGCGTGGATCTTCTGACTTTTAATGCTGTTTATACTGCGGTTGGATACGGCCCGGTACAGATAAGACTTCAGAGAGGTGGTAATATCCAACTGGTCCCGTTTTTCAAAAAGAAGGGAAAATACTTCCTGTACTACATCGCGTGATGAATCCCAATCTTTCAGATATTTATGAGCAAAGTGTGTAAGAGCTTCAAAGTGTTCAAAAAAAACCTTGCGGTAAGCTTCCTCTTTACCGTCTTTAAGATCCCTTAATAAGTCTGTATTTTCAGGTAGTGGCGTTTCCATATAACAGGGGCCAAATATAGTTGATTCCCCCTGAGTGAGTCATTCCCAAAAGCTTAACTAACTTTGCGTGCCTCAAAGAAAGATAGATGTCAAAAAAACTACAGATTTTAAATGTAATGTCGGAATTGGGAGCTGGAACCCGTGGTGCCAGCCTGGGATTTGAAGCCCTCCGTATGGCCAGCTTTAAAACCGACATAGGTTTTTTCAAAAAATACCCTGTTAAAAATGTTAAAACCCTGAATGATCGCCTCTTTAAAAAGAGTACCCGGAAATTTGCCAAACGGTTGGATGGTATTGAAGAAATGTACCGCAATATTGAGAAGGATGTATCCGGAGCATTCAAGGACCATAAATTCCCGGTGGTTATTTCCGGAGATCATAGCAATGCAGGAGGTACTATTGCCGGAATTAAAACCGCTTATCCTAAAAAGCGTTTGGGTGTGATCTGGATTGATGCACACGCTGATCTTCACTCACCCTACACCAGCCCCTCCGGCAATGTACACGGTATGCCCCTGGGAACCGCTTTACACGAAGACAACCTGGAAAACCAGAATAACCAGCCGGCCGAGGAAACCATTTGGCACTGGAATGAGCTGAAAGGAAGTAATCAAAGGGTACTACACTCCGACTTGTTTTTTGTAGGTGTACGTGATACAGAAGGGCCGGAAGAACGCCTGATGGAAAAGCACAGTATACCGAATGTAACCACTGATGAATTGCGAAGCAAAGGCGTAGAAGCGGTAGCCCAACAGGCCAGGCAACATTTAAAAGACTGTGATATAGTATACATTTCCTTTGATGTAGACAGTATGGACCCCAGTATTAGCCGTGGTACCGGAACTCCGGTGCCAGGCGGGCTGATGGAAGATGAAGCGCGGGAGCTTATTCTGCACCTGCTGGAAGATCAGCGTATTTGTTGTTTTGAAATGACAGAGATCAACCCCCTGCTGGATGATCGTAACCAGATGGCCGAAACGGCCTTGCGCATATTAATGGCCACTACCGAAAAAATTAACCAAAATTTATCCTGATCCGTAAATGGACAAACTGCAACACACCATTGCTCAGGCTGCCCAGGCCGCTTTAAAAGATCTGTATCAACTGGAAATACCTGCTCCTGAACTCCAGCAAACCCGCAAAGAGTTTGAAGGAGACCTTACCCTGGTGGTTTTCCCATACCTGAAGAGTAGCCGTAAAGGACCGGAGCAAACCGGAACGGAAATGGGTAAGTACCTGGTAGAGAAGGTAAATGAAATATCCGGTTATAACGTAGTAAAGGGTTTTTTAAACCTGCATATTGCCGATTCTTTTTGGCTGCATCAGTTACAGCAGATCGTGAGTGCTGAAAACTACGGCCATCAGGCACCGGCTGATGACACTATAATGGTAGAGTATTCCTCGCCAAACACCAATAAGCCCTTGCACCTGGGGCATATACGAAATAACCTTTTAGGTTATTCCGTAGCTGAAATGCTAAAAGCAGCCGGTAAAAAGGTGATCAAAGCCCAGATCATTAATGACCGGGGCATTCATATTTGCAAGAGCATGGTAGCCTGGGTAAAGTTTGGCGAAGGTGAAACACCTCAGTCCAGCGGTATGAAAGGTGACCACCTGGTGGGTAAGTATTACGTGAAGTTTGATCAGGTATACCGCTCACAGGTAAAAGACTTAGTAGAGCAGGGCCGGGATGAAAAGATGGCAAAGGATGAAGCTCCTGTTATGCTGGAAGCCCGTCAGATGTTGCAGAAATGGGAGCAGAATGAGCCTGAAACCATTGCCCTGTGGGAAAAAATGAATGGCTGGGTATACGCAGGTTTTGAAAAAACCTATGAACGCCTGGGGGTTGATTTTGATAAGTATTATTATGAAAGCCAAACCTATATACTGGGTAAAAAGGTGGTTGAGGAAGGTCTTGAAAAAGGGGTGTTTTTCCGTAAGGATGACGGCTCGGTTTGGGTAGATCTTTCCGATGAAGGTCTGGATGAAAAACTCTTGTTGCGCAGCGATGGCACCAGTGTGTATATGACGCAGGACATCGGAACCGCCATTCAGCGCTTTGACGACTTTAAGGATCAGAACCTGAACGGTATGATTTATACCGTGGGTAATGAGCAGGATTACCACTTTAAAGTTCTTTTCCTCATTCTGAAAAAACTGGGTTATGATTGGGCCGCTAACCTGCACCATTTATCATACGGAATGGTAGACCTGCCTTCCGGTAAAATGAAATCCCGCGAGGGAACCGTGGTGGATGCGGATGACCTTATCACCCAGATGGAAGATACCGCCCGGGATATTTCTGAGGAACTTGGAAAAACGGAAGGAATGACCGAAGAACAGAAAAAGCAACTTTACCACATGGTGGGAATGGGAGCTTTGAAATACTTCATCCTTAAAGTGGATCCGAAAAGGAGAATGTTGTTTAACCCTGAAGAATCCGTGGACTTTCAGGGAAATACCGGTCCTTTTATTCAATATACCCACGCCAGGATCAAGTCCCTTTTGCGCAAGGGCGATGAGTTAAACCTTAAGCAAGACGGAGCCTATACGGATATAGCTGAAACGGAGCGGAACATTATCAAGTGGCTGGCGCTGTATCCGCAAATGGTGCATCAGGCAGCTGAAGAGCAAAGCCCGGCTGTAATTGCCAATTATGTGTACGACCTGGTAAAATATTACAATGCCTTTTACCAGCAACAACCGGTATTGATTGATGAAAATGAGGCGGCCATCGCATTTCGTTTACAGCTTTCAACCAGCACCGCCCACGTGATAAAATCGGGTATGAAATTGCTGGGCATAGAAGTGCCGGAGCAGATGTAGGCTGAAATATATTTCATATTTTTGATTTATAAATATGGAATAGCAATGATTACCTTTACATCATCTTTACCGGATGAGCTTTTGAACAGGCTTAATGAAGCCTCTAAAAAACTGAATCTGCCTAAAAACAAGCTGATAGAAAAAGCCCTTGAGATTTATCTCGATCAGCTGAATCGTGCTGAATATGTGCGTTCATACAAACAGGCCGCTCAGGATTCCAGCCTTATGCAAGTTGCTGAAGAAGGTATTCATGAATACTTCACCCGTTTAGAAGATGAAGATGCAGCAGGGTGAGATTTGGGAAATGTACTTTGATCCCACCAAAGGCCGGGAACAATCAGGAAGGAGACCCGCAGTAATTGTTAGCGGAAACCTGCTTAATAAATACCTTGATATTGTAATTGTATGCCCGCTTACCACGGTGATTAAAAATTACAAGGGAAATGTGGTTCTGCAACCTGATAACCATAACGGCTTAAAAAAAACATCTGAGATACTCACCTTTCACATAAGATCGGTTTCCAAACAACGCCTAAGGAAAAGAACAGGCGTTATCAGCAAGAGTCAATTAAACGAAATAAAAAGGGGGCTGGACGATATTCTGAGGTACTGAATGAATCACTTCTCAGCACGAATAACAATAATTACCTTTGCACTCTTTTTATAGTGTATTTGAAGAATTGAAGAAAAGATATGTTTGATAATTTACAGGATAAGTTAGATAAGGCGTTTCACGTACTGAAAGGTCACGGACAAATTTCTGAGGTAAACGTAGCTGAAACCGTAAAGGAGATCAGGCGTGCCCTGGTAGATGCGGATGTGAGCTATAAAATTGCCAAGGACTTTACCAATATAGTAAAGGAAAAGGCTCTGGGGCAAAAAGTATTGACCTCCCTGCAACCCGGTCAGCTGATGACCAAGATCGTGCACGATGAAATGGCCAACCTGATGGGTGGTTCGGTGGCGGAAATGGAACTTACTTCTTCTCCGGCTGTGATTTTGATGGCGGGTTTGCAAGGTTCGGGTAAAACCACCCACTCCGGTAAACTGGCTAACTTCCTCAAACGTAAAAAAAGCAAACGTCCTTTGTTGGTAGCTTGTGATGTATACCGCCCTGCGGCCATTAACCAGTTAAAAGTGGTGGGTGAGCAGATTGGCGTGGAGGTATACACCGAAGAAGGTAATCAGAATCCTGTACTGATTGCTGAGAATGCCCTGGCACACGCCAAAGCCAATGGTTTTAATGTGGTTATTGTAGATACCGCTGGCCGTTTGGCCATTGATCAGGCTATGATGGACGAGATTCGCAACGTTCACCGGGCCATTAAACCGGATGAAACCCTTTTTGTGGTGGACTCCATGACCGGTCAGGATGCGGTAAATACCGCCAAAGCCTTTAACGATGTACTCGATTACGAAGGCGTGATCCTTACCAAACTGGATGGTGATACCCGCGGTGGTGCGGCTCTTACCATTAAATCGGTGGTGAATAAACCTATTAAGTTTATCGGTACCGGTGAAAAGATGGATGCCCTGGATGTGTTCTATCCCAGCCGTATGGCCGACCGTATTCTGGGTATGGGTGATGTGGTATCTCTGGTAGAACGTGCACAGGAGCAATATGATGAAGAGGAGGCGCGCAGGGTACAAAAGAAAATTGCCTCCAATAAATTCGACTTCAATGATTTTCTCGGCCAGATCAAGCAGATCAAGAAAATGGGAAATATGAAGGACCTCATGGGTATGATACCCGGTATGGGAAAAATGATGAAGAATATTGATCTGGATGACGATGCCTTTAAAGGAGTGGAGGCCATCATATACAGTATGACCCCGGCCGAACGCGAAGACCCCAGGATCATAAACGGCAGCCGCAGGCAACGTATCGCCTCCGGAAGTGGTAAAAGCATTCAGGAAGTAAACCAGTTGCTGAAGCAATTTGCAGATATGAGCAAAATGATGAAGATGATGCAGGGTGGTGGTGCCAAGCGCATGGCCAGTATGATGAAGGGTGCGAAAGGAGGGAAACCGTTTTAATGAGTTGTTTAGTTTAGAGTTGTGAGTAGGGAGTTTTTAGTTTGGAGTCTTCAGTTTAGAGTTGGTAGTATTGGAGAGATCATACTTTTAGAGATACCTGATGGGTGGACTTAACGATTTAATTGTATACCAAAAAGCCTTTCATCTTGCCATGGAGGTATTTATGACTACCAAGTCGTTTCCCAATGAAGAGAAATACGCTTTAACAGATCAGATTAGAAGATCATCACGTTCGGTATGCTCCAATCTGGCGGAAGCTTACCGGAAAAGAGTTTATCCAAAACACTTTGTAGCCAAATTGAGCGATTGTTTAATGGAAAATGCCGAAACCGAAGTGTGGCTTGAGTTTGCCTATGCCTGTGGTTACATTGATCAGGAACGATTTAGCGAACTGAGTAACCTGAATGAGGAAGTAGGAAAGCTACTCTTTCACATGGAAAAAAATCCTGAAAAATTTGGGGTACATCGCCAATAAAACTCAACAACTCCCAACTAAAAAACTCCCGACTCCCAACTAAACAACTCCCAACTAAACAACTACAAACTAAACAACTACAAACTACAGAACTATGATAATCCTGGACGGAAAGAAGACTTCACAAGAAATGCGCAATGAAATTGCCGAGGAGGTAAAGACCATTGCTAAAAAAGGTGGTAAAACCCCGCATTTGGCGGCTATTTTGGTGGGTAATAACGGTGCTTCTATTACCTATGTAAATGCCAAGGTAAAAGATTGTGAAGAAGTAGGCTTTAAATCTACCCTGGTAAAGCTATCTGAAACCATTTCTGAAAAGGAACTGCTGGAAGAGGTGGATAAGCTCAATAAAGATAAGGACGTAGATGGTTTTATTGTACAGCTTCCCCTGCCTAAACATATTGATGATCAAAAAGTGATTATGGCTATTGATCCGGATAAGGATGTGGACGGCTTTCACCCGCAAAACCTGGGGCGCATGGCACTGAACCTTCCTACTTACCTGCCGGCAACCCCCATGGGTATTATGGACCTTTTAGACCGTTACAATATAGAAACGGGAGGTAAACACTGCGTGGTAGTAGGGCGCTCACATATTGTAGGGCTGCCCGCCAGTATACTAATGGGGCGTAACCACTACCCCGGTAATGCCACGGTAACGCTAACCCATAGCCGCACCACTAACCTTAAGGAGTTATTACTGGACGCTGACATTATTATTGCCGCCCTGGGAAAACCTGATTTTATTACGGAAGATATGGTAAAAGACGGGGTAGTGATCATAGATGTGGGCACCACCCGTGTGGTGGATAAAACCAAAAAATCTGGTTATAAGCTTAAAGGTGATGTGGAATTTGAAGGAGTGTCTAAAAAAGCCTCCTACATAACCCCGGTTCCCGGTGGGGTAGGGCCCATGACCAGGGTAAGCCTCCTTAAGAATACCCTTATGGCCGCACGTATAAAATAAAAAAAAGGAAACCCTAAAAGAACGTGAGTTCCATGTAAGATGTAATTTATATCGTTTTGTCATGTTGAGTAAATTTTCAAAGAAAATTTGTATCGAAACAGGCAAAATGAGTCGTTTTCGATACAAAATTCTACTAGAATTTCACTCAAACTGACATCATTTTGTTATATCGAACTCACTTGAAGAGATTCCCGTTTTGGCAATTTTATCAGTGATATGACTGGTGTATCCTTAGCAGGTCTTCTTTGTTTCCGGTATAATCCGAAAGGAGCATTACTTTAAGTTCTCCACTTTCGGTATCATTGCTGGCGGTGCCCTGGCCCGGCTTTGCGGCTATACGCTTGTGCTCAATAGTAAACATGGCTCCGGTTAATGGATTAACTAAAAGATAGCCCGGCAGACCTCCAAAAATGAAGTTTCCTGCACTGTACCAACCATCTGCGTGAAAAGTTATGGGCCGTATTACCTCTTCTCCGTTTAACTTACGGTAAATCACCTGCTACTCTTCTTTTTTGAAGTATCCCCTTGAAGATTTCAAAATAACAATTTGGGGTGTTTTACTCTTACTCATCTCTACACCATCACAGTTAATAATCTTAAAATTGGCATCCTGCTGTGGCTTTTGGAAATTATACCCTATGATTTTGGGTAGAAGCTTAGCGGTAGTACTCTAAACCGGTACACGGAGTGTAGGTGAAATTGCAGCGAAGTATAAGCAGGGCAGCTGTGTAAAAGCCTGGCATAACTGCTAAACAGCCTTTAACCATACCCTTAGCCCGGCTGCAGAAGTTACTATGCCGGGGCTGCTGCTATAGGTAATACGCCTGCCTTTTCCCTTATGCACCTTCGCTTATATAGTGCTGTTGCAAAGCCTTTACCCGCATAAAAAATAAAAATAGCCATGGCCATTTTTATTTTTTGCCATGGCTAAATGAAAAATTGGCCGTGGTAAAAAGTGTAAAACATAGTACTAAAAGAAACCCTATATAGGTATATACGCTGCCGAATATACCCTTGTCTCAGCTGGTACTATTACTTTGCCACCATCAGGCTTTGCAATTGGCGGTAGCAACCTTCAGTCATCGGCAGCAGGGACCTTACACTTCCTTTTACCTTCCTGAAATGACCTTTCAAAAAGTATGAGAGGCTCCATAAAGGTTTTTTTCCGAAATTATCCTTGTTTTAAGCGTTTACATGTCGTTTATAAACGTTTGTAAATACTTATTACGCGGATAATAGGCTTAAAACGTTCATTATCAATTTCGTATAATTGAAAACTTAAAAAACGGGCTATTGCGTTTATCCACTAGTTGGCAAGCATAACAAAAACAATGATCAAATCTTTTTATATAGTTGCTCTTTTATTCTTTTCAGTAAGCTCGACACATGCTTGCGAATGTACATGCCTTGACGATTGTTCTTTTAGTGTGGTTTATAAGGCAAGGAGTTTTGTTGCTCTAGTAAAAGTTATTTCTTATGTTGATTATCTAGATGAAGGGCAGACACCCTATTCAATGAAAGTTGAAATAATCAAAAAGTATATGGGGGAAGAAACAAGGGACACCATAAAAATTTGGGGAGATAATGGTAAAGAATGTCGACCCTACATTGCTAATTTCAAAATTGGCGATTATTACTTAATTGCACCCCAGATAATGGATTACCAAAAATTAAAAAATGAAGCTTCTACAGACTATGATTTTTTTAGTTGTTCAACTGATTATTTAAAAGTCGATTTTGAAAAAGGAAAAGCCTATGGAAATTATTCAAGAAGGAAATCTAAAATAAAACTTTCTGACTTTGAGAAAGAAATCAACTATTAACAAATAAAACATTGTAAAATGATATCATTAAAACACTTATTAACAACATTCTTGGCTCTAGGGCTTTTGACAGATTTATTTGCATGTGATTGCCCAGAATATGGAATGTCTGAACTGGACAAAATTAGCTTTGAAAATAATGAAGTTGTGCTAATTGGTAAAATTATAACTATAAGGGAAGACCTATATGAAATTGAAATTAAACAAGTATTAAAAGGAAAAGTAGAAAATAAGAAAATACTCGGTGTTTATTCACCTCGGCAAGGACTTAAGAGTAGTTGTAGTTTATATCCAAAATATAAGACCGACTTTTTACTATACTTAACTCCTATACAATTTGACAATCAAACCTATTATTATGCCAGCCAATGTAGCGGTAACAGGTCGTTAGATTTAAGACAAAAACCAATAGCTAACTACGAATCTGATAAACAGTTAAAAGATTGGACAGAAGTATGGATAGATCAATTAAAAAAATAAATATGAACGCTTGCCAACAACGCATATAGCTTATGGCGGGTGAACGGCTACCGGCAAGGTTTTCGCTTCGTAGCCAACTTTGGTTTCGGTGGACAGGAAAGTGCTTCGAAACCGCCACAAGCCATATGCAAAACGTTAGCGCTTATTAAAAAAATGAAACTCCCCACCTAGGCGTAGTGTGTAACTACGCCTGAGTATCATTCCCCCCCTAAGCGTAGCGTCCCGCTACGCTTGCCTATCAGTATCATAAACCAATCAGTAAAAAAAGGAGGCTATGTCCAAAGCTTCCATTTTAGCTTCCGAAAACTAGCTTTCTAAAACTAGGGAGGCCTGGCTAAGGTATTTTTTCCGAAATTAAGCGGGAGATAAATTTTAACTTTTGTTGTTGCGCAATGCATACTCCATCCCCCCACAAGGTATTGGCTAATTTGAAATGACATACTCCCAGGAAAACATAGAGCAATTATTCAGATTAACAGGAAGCTTTCCTGATCAGGAATATGTCCAAACACCTCATTTTGATTATATCCGCACTACAAATTCCATATGGCCGAATCAGTTGTTCAACCTGAAAACTTCTGAAAGTGAGATTGAAGATGTATTAAATGAAATCGAAAATGATGCTGAAAACGGTAAAATCCCCAACCTTTTAATGCTAAACCCTGGTTCTGCGAACAGTTTACCTATTGAGAAGATAAAACAACGGGGTTACAAGTCAAGTACATGGTTTGCCATGACTCACAACTTAGAATTTATTGTTACACAAGATACAAATACCGGCTTCCGGGTAAAACAAGTGGAAGACAAAAAGGATTTTAGAGCATGGCTGAGCATTGTGGAAGAAGAATTAATGGGAAATAATTCATTGAACCCGGATGTTTTCATTAAATTTTTAGAAAACAATAGCTGTTACTTTTTCTTAGGATTCGAAAAAAATATGCCCATGGCAACTTCGTTTTTGTTTGTCAGTGCAAAGGGTGCAGGGGTATATTTAGTATCCACAAAAAAATTAAACAGAAGAAAAGGCTATGGGCTGGCAACGACCAATCAATGCTTGCTGAAGGCAAGAGAACTTGAGTGTGAACAGGTAGATTTACAAGCTACCCAACTTGGTAAAGGCGTGTATGAAAGCTTAGGATTTATTGAGCAAGGTGTAATAGATGTTTTTAGGATTAAGAAAAACCAGCCATAACAAACCCTAAAAGGCAGATAAGCTAAACTGCGCTGTACACAGGGGCTGTTGCGCCCCAGTTAAAAAAACTACTAAAATACAAGATAACATGGCAAATTACATAGATGGATTTGTACTTCCGGTTCCACAAATTCACCTGAATGCATATAGGCGTGTGGCTGAAAAAGTAGCTGAAATTTGGAAAGAATATGGTGCGCTTGCCTACTTTGAGTATGTTGGAGAATATTTGAAATTAGAAGGTATACGTTCTTTCATTGAAGTAGTGGATGTAAAAGAAGATGAAGCCATTGTATTTGGATGGGTTTTGTTTCCCTCCAAAGAGGTACGTGATTTAGCAAATAAGCAAGTTCCCAACGACCCAAGAATGGTAGAATTGGTTACTCCATTAACCGAATCTGCAAAATTGATTTTTGATGCCAGCCGGATGGTATATAGAGGGTTCCAATCGCTTGTTCAGTCAGATAGTGGTGAAGCCGTATAAACTGTAAATGATAACTATCCCGCTGCTATCACACGCATCTGTGCGTGTGTTCCTCCTAAGCGCAGCAGATGCTACGTGTGCGTATCCGTTTCACAATTAAAATCTGGTACAGCTTGTTTTTGTGTACTTTGGTGGTGGACAAGCCCCTGTAAGCCTGAGGCTGGATTTTCTTTAATCTGAAAAAAACAGATTTAAAACCAGTCTGAGAAATAGGAGGGGTATAAACCATGATCTTCAAACCAAGAAAACGAAAATGGAAAACTTTAACTGGACTTCTTTTACCAAAAAAATTGCCATTAACTCTACAATTTCAAAATTGTACAATGCGTGGACTGTTCCGGAAGAAATAGAGAAATGGTTTTTGCGTGAAGCCTATTTTGAAAACCCTGATGGTTCCAGGGTAAGGAGAAATGAAAATATTCAATCCAATGACATCTATCAATGGTCGTGGTTCTTATTTAACATAACCGAAAAAGGAAGAATTATTGAGGCCAATGGCGCAGACCATTTAAAATTTACGTTTGCCGGAGATTGCGTGGTAGAAGTTAAAATGAAACAGAATGAGGATGATGTGATTGTGCAATTGACACAAAGCCATATTCCAATGGACGATCGATCTAAAAAAGATATTAGATTAGGATGTGAGTCAGGCTGGTCCTTTTTTCTGGTCAACTTAAAATCCATCTATGAAGGAGGGATTGATTTGCGCAATAAAAACGAAAGTTTAAAAGGAATGCTAAATAACTAAGCAAAGCCGGGCCTGAGGATACTTCCTTTACTGGCGTAAGGTTTCAGCCCTATACCATTCCGGAGAGCACTTCCTTCTCCTAAGCGTAGTTCTGTCTTCATACAAACCAACAAAAAATAAGGGTGTAGCGGTTATCTGGTGTCTGATAATCGCTACACCCTGAAAGTGACAAACTACTCGTATTGCAAAACATCAGCGGGATGTTTCCGGATGGCCCGCATCGAGATCAGCATTACGGTAAGCATGGCCAGTAAAAGAGTGCTGGCCCCTGCTATAAGATAGGTGGCTATGCTTTGCTCAATCCGGTAGGAGAAAGACTGCAGCCAGTAATTTACAGCCCAGTGTGCCACGGGAATGGCTATGACCAGTGAAATGAAGATCAACATCAATTGCTCACGGGAAGCCAAAATGAGCAATGAGCCTGTTTCAGCCCCAAACACCTTGCGCACGGCTATCTCTTTGGTTTTGAAATAAGCCAGGAAACGGCTGAGGGCAAACAGTCCCATAAGAGCCACCAGTATAGAGATCACGGTAAAAAGATTAAGCAAAAGCCCCATGCGGTTTTCGGTTTTATACAAGGCATGGATCTCATCACTCATGCTGCGGTAATCAAAAGGATGATGATTCACGAACTTACCCCAAACTTCCTCCAGGTGTTCCAGTACCGAAGCATTCACTTCTCTTACCCGCACCACGGCTATTTTGGCAAAGTAGTTGGCTTGAAAATTCCTGCGGTTCTCAATATCCAATACCATGGGCCCAACCGGATGATGAAGGCTTTTGAAATGAAAATCTTCGGTAACACCTACTATCTTTTCATTTCCGCTGAGTGATTGCATTCTCTTTCCCACAATTTCCTGGGGATCATCCTCCCCTAAAAAGCGAGCCATGGAACGATTGACAATCATGGATAAGGAGTCTTCACGGGTATGCAGCGGGTCATAGTTCCGCCCGGCAATTAGGGGTATACCAAAGGTTTCCAGGAAATCCTCATCTACAATAAGGGCGGGGAAGTAATGCCATTCACCGGCTGGCAGCCCTTCATAATTGTATTCATGGTTATTATTGTTAACCCCCAGTATCTCATTTATTACCGTAACTGAAATTACATCTGAACTCTTTTTCATCTCATCCTTGAAACTTTTCATGCGTCCGGGAATCTGGGTGCCCGTAATCTTGAAAAGAAGAATGTTGTCCGTGGCAAAGCCTTTATCCTTTTCATACAGGTATTGCAGCTGTTCTCTGGCGTTCAGGGTAAAGATGATCAACACTATGGATAAAGAGAACTGAACTACCACCAATGCATTACGAAGCCATTGCCCTTGCCTGCTTCCTGAAAACTTGCTCCTGAACACGGAGATAACCGGCAGGCGGGAGAAGCGCATGGCGGGATAAAACCCGGCCAGTAATCCTACCCCGATCAGGAAAGCCGTTAATAGCAACAGGGTGGGGCCGTGGAACAATTGATTGTACGAAATGCTGAGATTCAGACGATCTGAAAAGGGAGCGAAACACAAGATCAGCAATAGCATACCAGCCAGGTAGGAGAGGAGGGTGAGGAATACAGACTCTATTAATATCTGGGTGCGTATCTGAGCCGGCAGGGCACCCACTACCTTTCGCACACCTACTTCACGGGTACGTGAGAAATAGCTTACGGTTGAAAGGTTTATATAATTTATGCTGGCTACAATCAGCAGAAAGAGAGCCGCAGATATGAATATATAAATGTACTTCATATCGCTGTTGGCCGACATTTCAAACTCAAGGTGCGAATGGAGATGTATATCCACAATAGGTTGTAAATGGTGTGAGACCATATTCTTCAACCGCTCTATATAATGCTCTTTCACAAAGCCATCAAATTGTGCCTCCAGATCCTGTGGGCTGAAGCCCGGCTTGAGCTTAAGGTAGCTCCAGCAAGGGTTCCACACCCAGTTTTGTTGCATAAACGGACTGAATGATTTTACGGCAGACATGGCCATAACCATACGGGGACGAATGTGGGAAGGGCCACCGTTTTCAAATACTCCGGTAACTTCAAACCGCAACTGATCACTGCCCCCCAGAAAAATAGATTTACCCACCGGGTTCTCATTTCCATAGTATTTCCGGGCTACCTCCTTGCTGATCACAATGGTAAAGGGCTTGGCAAGTACTTCCGAAGCTTTGCCCTGCAGCAGGGGGAAATCAAAAAACTCAAAGAAGTTGGAATCTGCAAAAAACACGGCTGTTTCATTAAACAGGCGATTATCATCCAGTTTGATGGATTTTACGGGAAGTTGCATATCGTATAGCCGCACATAGCTCTCTATCTTATCCGGAAAACTGTTGTATACCGCTGGCATAGCCGGATAAGGTGCGCTGGAAGACTGTTCCAGGTAACTTCCCGCATCTATATTTTCGGTAAGGCGGTAAACACGTTCATAGTCAGGATGGGTAGTATCATACGAAAGTTCATAGCGTACAAAGAGTACGATGAGGATAAAGGCACCCAGGCTTATGGCTAAGCCCATAATATTCACCATACTGGTTAGCTTGTGCTTCGCCATGTTGCGAAACACCAGCAAGAGGTAGTTTTTAAGCATGCTGAGTAAGGGTTTGGTTCACAATAGCACCATCTTTCATGTGAATAATACGCTGGCAAAAAGAGGCATCATGTTCTGAGTGCGTCACCATCAGTATGGTGTGTCCCTCTTTCTGTAAGGAGGTAATAATATCCAGTACATCCTCACTATTGGCCGAATCCAGGTTACCGGTGGGTTCATCAGCCAGCAGTATTTCCGGCTCGTACACCAAGGCTCTGGCAATGGCTACCCTTTGTTGTTGCCCGCCTGAAAGCTGTTGCGGAAAATGTTTGCTGCGGTGGTGTATACCCAGTTTTTCAAGTACCCGTTCTACTTTTTCCTTTTTCTCAGCTTTTGTACCCGGTTGGTAGAGGAGGGGGAGTTCTACATTCTGCAATACCGTAAGTTCATCAATCAGGTTAAAATTCTGGAATATAAAGCCAATATGCTGCTTGCGGAGCCGGGTACGCTGTACTTCATTTTTTCCTTTGATCTCCGTACCCAAAAAGTTATAGGAACCGGAATTCCAGTTATCCAGCATGCCCAAAACATTCAGCAGTGTAGACTTTCCGCAGCCAGAGGGACCCATTACTGCAATAAGATCGCCTTTTTGGATAGTCAGGTTAATGTGATCAAGAGCCGTGGTTTCCACGTCCAGTGTCCGGTACTTCTTGACCAGGTTTTCGAGTTGTATCATTTTTTCAGTTTTAGTTTAGTATAATCATCAAAGCCCTGGTAGCCGGAGGTTATTACCCGGTCTCCGGGTTGTAAGCCCTCCAGTACCTCAAAAAAGGAGGGGTTTTGTTTTCCCAGTTTTATATTTACGCGAATGGCTTCCCCGCTTTGTTCGTCCACCCGGTATATCCATTGCCCGCCCGTACTCTGATAAAAACCGCCACGGGGTACCACTACGGCTTCACGCTGTGTGCTTAGTTCAATCCGGACCACCAGGTTTTGTCCACGGGTAATTCCTGCGGGCTGCTCATCTTCAAATTCAAGATCAATTGCAAAAAGGCTGTTCTGTACGGTAGGATACACCCTTGATATAGTTAATTGGTAGTTCCGCCCGTTCATGCTGGCGGAAGCCTTTTGGCCAATGGTCATACGGTTCAAATAGAACTGATCGGCCTGGGCCCGTATTTTAAAACCAGAGGTTACATCCATCTGCCCTATGTTTTCCCCGGTATTAATGAGTTGTCCCAGTTCCAGGTCAAAATTGGTGAGCTGACCGTCAATCGGGGCTTTGATCACCAGGTCTTTTAACTTGGTTTTCATCAGTTCCAGGTTTTTATTGGATTGCCGGAGCGAGGCTTCCATCTGGTTTATCTGCTCATAGGAAGAGACAGAATCCTGCCGGCTTATCACATCCAAAAGGTGACTCTTGCGAACCGCATAATTGTATTGATTCAGGCTTTCTTCATATTCGGAGCGTGAGATCACAGAATCAGCCCAAAGGGATTTATTCATATCGAAATTACGCTGGGCTTCCTTTAACTGGTATTGGATGTCTGCCCGTTCTTTTTGGCGGTTAGCAGTATTCAGCCCCAAATTGATGCGGGTTTGCCGGATATTGTTGATGAGATCCAAAACTGCGGTTTCCCGGTTCAGGATATCCAATTGCAGATCAATATTTTCCAGTTCAAGTATGGGCTGGCCTGCAGAGAGTTCGGTACCATCTTCTACATATTTATGGATGATCTTTCCGCTAATCAGTGCATCTATAATGACTGTTTTTTTGGGAAGTATAGTGGCATCCACACTAATGAACTCCTGAAAGGGCGCCCGCTTAACGGTTTTTAGCACCAGATTTGAAGTATCCAGGCGTACGGATCTCTGTGAACCTTGAAGTAAAACATAACCCAGTAACATCACAAGAAGCAGGGCAACGCTCAGGTAAATTATTTTCAGTCTTGAAAATCCGGTGGGTTTAATCTTCTTATCCATAACAAGAAGATTGAGGACCAGACGTATTTATCCTTTTACGCATGGCAGCGCAACAGAACAGCTCAATAAAATTTAGTGAAGGATCAACCGCAAAACAAGGCATACATTGCTGAGAATAGCAAGCCAGGCAGCGAAATTTTTTGGGTCAATCAAAGAACTAATGCTCCAAATATAGCAGAAATTCGCAAATGTCAATACTTCATTCTGCGATCCATCTCACGTTTCACCGCTTTTTCCTTTAGGGAGTTACGTTTATCGTGCAGTTTTTTACCGCTTCCAAGCGCTATTTCCAGTTTGGCTAAACCCCGGTCATTAATGAATAACCGAAGGGGCACAATGGTAAGGTTACCGCCTTGCTCCATTTTATCCTTTAGCTTTTTGAGCTCTCTTTTCTGAAGCAGTAGTTTGCGTTCACGCAAGGGTTCATGGTTATTGATATTACCGTGGGAATACTCACCAATATGCATATTGCGGATAAAAAGCTCTTCACCTTTAAAATAGCAATAACTTTCACCCAGGCTTACCTTGCTCTCACGTACCGATTTGATCTCGGTACCCAAAAGCATAATACCAGCCATAAAAGTTTCCTGTATTTCGTACTGGAAACGGGCTTTTCGGTTCTTGATATTTATAAAATCCTTGGCCATATAAGGCAAAAGTATAATTAATTAAAGGCTTTCTGTTAATTTCGCGGCAAATTCCCGTGATGTATAAAAGTATTATTCGCCCCGTTCTCTTTCGTTTTTCTCCTGAACGTATTCATCACATAACCTTTGACTTTATCAGGATTATCCATAAAGTACCAGGTATAAAGGCCTTTTTGCAAACCCGGTTTGTAAAAAAGGACAAGCGGCTTAACCGCAAAGTATTTGGTCTTGAGTTTGAGAATCCGGTGGGTCTGGCCGCAGGTTTTGATAAAGATGGTAAACTTTATGAAGAACTGGCCAACTTTGGTTTTGGATTTGTAGAAGTAGGTACGGTAACTCCACGTCCTCAGCCTGGTAACCCTCAGCCACGTTTATTCCGCCTGCCTTCAGATAAAGCCCTGATCAATCGCATGGGTTTTAATAATGAAGGGGTGGATGCTTTGGTAAAAAGGCTTAAGAACCGCAGAAATCATCGCCTGATCATAGGCGGGAATATTGGTAAGAATAAGGATACACCCAATGAAAATGCCCTGGATGATTACCTGTATTGTTTTGACAGACTTTTTGATTACGTGGATTATTTTGTAGTGAATGTATCCTCACCCAACACACCTAACCTGAGAGATCTCCAGGATAAAAAACCACTTACCCATATCCTGAAAAGCATACAGGAGGAAAACGCACAAACCCATTCTCCCAAGCCGGTTCTGTTAAAAATAGCTCCGGATCTTACGGATGCACAACTGGATGACATTATTGATATTGTACGGATAACCAGGATAGATGGTGTGATAGCGACCAATACCACCATTGAGAGAAGAGGCTTGAAAACCCCCACTAACATAGTTGAAATGGCCGGTATGGGCGGGTTAAGCGGAAAGCCGGTTAAAGATCGCGCCACGGAGGTGGTACGGTATTTACATACCAAATCAGAGGGTAAATTTCCAATTGTGGCAGTAGGTGGTATTTATACGGCTGAAGATGCCCGTGAAAAACTGGAAGCCGGAGCCAGCCTGGTGCAGGTATACACAGGGTTTATATATGAAGGGCCTGCTATGGTGAAAAAGATCAATAAAGGTCTTTTAAAATAACGGCACAACTATTTATTAATATCATGTCCGTTGAATTTGCTTAACAGTAAACTCAGCTGCTGGCGGATTTCCTTTAATTCAATTTCCAGCTCGTCCATTCTCTTATGGCTTTCAGATGAGGAACTGGTAAAAGCGTTGGTAATTTTAGCCTGTACCTGCCAGATCTCTTTGATATGCCTGGTTTGCATCTCAATATTCTTGAAATCCGGGTTATCACTTTTAAGAATTACCCGGTCTGCTTTCTTGCGGGAGTAGTATATCCGCTTTACAATAATATCCTTATCGTTTACGATCACACAGATGGTACCCTCGGTAATTTTATTAATATCTTCTACTTTTCCACAAATGATCTTGTCAGTAGGTAAAATGCTGGGTGTCATACTGTTTCCTTCCACTTCAAAAATGCGGAAATCTCCTTTCTCAAAGCCGGGGATCTTATATAATTCAAGGGTTTCAAGATAATCCGGCTCAACGTGATTGGAGAGGTAACCTGCCTTGGCTTCTACGTTTACAAGTGGCACAAAATCACGGGTATAGGAAAGGCGCGCATACTTGTTCTTTCCGTAGATCATCCAATCGCAGCTTACGTCAAACTTATCGCTGATCTTGCTTAATACCTCTACCGAAACTGAAGCACGCCCGGACTCTATAAGAGAGACCACACTTTGAGTAATACCCAGTTGTTTAGCGAATTCTACCTGTGAAAGATCGTTTTCCTTACGAACTATTTTAACCCTATCCCTTAAGCTCATGCTACCCTTTTTTTGTTGACCCATTAGCTTGAAACCTCAAAATACGGATTTTGTGCACACAAGCTATGCAACAAAGTGTTTTTGGACTTACTACTAAATTGATAAATGATTTTCAAATCTATTGGTTATTCTCTTAAAAAGAAAGTTTTAGTTCATTACAAAAGCGTTGCAAATACTGAAAAGAAAGCTTCATCCGGCTTCCATACCAGCTAAACAACTCCCCATCAACAATTTTAACTAACGTTTGTAGGATTTGACCTGCTGTAAAATGTGCATCTGAGGTAGTGAAAGTGTAAGGCTCAGAACTCAGCAAGACCAAGTCTGGCTTAAGACTTTTCAGTTCCTCAAGACTTACCTGCGGGTAACGCATTTCACCTTTAGGGGCTACATTTTGCAGGCCACATTCCTTTAACATATTACCTATAAAAGTATCATGCCCGGCCAGCATATACGGTTCCTTCCAAATAAGGTATACTACTCTTAAGGGTGGAGCTGCTTGTAGCTTATTCCTTTCATGATTGATCTTTTCGCATAGTTCTCTTGATTTTTTTTCAGTATGCGTTAAAATCCCGGTGTGAAGGATCATCCTCATGGCTTCATCAATGGTTTGGATGTTGCTTATCCATACCGGAAACTCATGCTGAAGCTCTTCCATCTGCTCTTTTTCATTCTCTTCATGGTTTCCTATGATGAGATCTGGCTGTAAAGAGCGTATTTTTTCAATCTGCAGATCCTTTGTACCACCAATTACGGTTGTGGTATCTCGTAAACCAGGCGGGTGCACACAATAGGCAGTGATACCTTTCAGCTGATCAGCAAGCCCCAGGTCAACCAACAGTTCCGTTTGCGAAGGAACGGTGGATACAATACGAAGTGGTTTCCGCAAGAGCGGAAGTACAGAGCTGTCCGGGTCTGTCAGGTCATATATCAACTTAAAGCTCCAATAATATCGTGTTTGGTAATAATATGATATTGATCATCGTCAAGTTTTACCAACACGGCACTTACTTCTTTTGAAATGTGGCTGGATACACTCTTTACATCGTCTGTAGCTTCTACCATGGGAAAAGGCTTGTCCATGATCTCTCCAACGGTTTTTTCAGCATAGGAGGGATCAGATACTACCATCTGGAAAAGACGGCTATCATCCAGAGAGCCTACAAATTTGCCATTCTCCTGAACCGGAACCTGAGATATATCATATTCCTGCATTTTCTGGATTACGTGAGAAACCAGCTCCGAACTTTTAGCCGTGACCAGTTTGAGATCTTTATGGCCTTTAATAAGATCAAAAGCAGTTGATTTTTCAGTATTCAGAAATCCGCGATCGCGCATCCAGTCATCATTAAATACTTTACCTACGTAACGGCTGCCATGATCATGAAAAAGCACCACCACCACATCATCTTCCGTTAATTCACCTTTCATCTGGCGAACCATCTGGTATGCTGATCCGGCAGAATAACCAAGGAAGAGGCCTTCCTTTTTAGCCAGTTCCCTTGTAACCAGGGCTCCGTCTTTATCAGTCACTTTTTCAAAGTGGTCAATTACATCAAAGTCTACGTTTTTTGGTAAAATATCTTCACCTATGCCTTCTGTAATGTAGGAGTAGATCTCCTTTTCATCAAACTCACCGGTTTCATGATACTTCTTGAATACTGACCCATAGGTGTCCACTCCCCAGATCTTTATATCCGGGTTTTTTTCTTTCAAATAGCGGCCTACTCCTGATATGGTTCCACCGGTACCTACACCTACTATAAAGTGAGTGATTTTGCCTTCGGTTTGTTCCCATATTTCCGGTCCCGTGGTTTCATAATGAGCCTGGCGGTTAGCCAGATTATCATATTGGAACGGGTAAAAAGAATTGGGTATTTCTTTGTTTAAACGTTCAGCTACAGAGTAATAGGAGTCTGGGTGATCCGGTGCCACATTGGTGGGGCACACATATATCTCAGCTCCCATAGCTCTCAGGATGTCCATTTTTTCTTTACTCTGCTTATCGCTTAGTGTACAAATGAGTTTATACCCCTTTACAATAGCCGCCAGGGCCAAACCCATTCCGGTATTGCCTGAAGTGCACTCAATAATGGTACCTCCGGGTTTTATTTTGCCTTCCTTTTCGGCTTGCTCAATCATTTTAAGTGCCATACGGTCCTTAACGGAATGGCCGGGGTTAAAGTATTCCACCTTAGCCAGTACGGTAGCAGGAATATCTTCAGCAATTTTATTGAGGCGGATCATTGGTGTGTTTCCAATGGTTTCCAAAATGTTATTGTAAATATTCTTAATGGGTCTCATCAAAATCTGTTTTATCCGAATGTGATTTTCGTTGTTTTTTCAGGCGGTGCAAAACTAATCAAACCTTATGGCTTTTACCGGTGATATACGGGTAATTAAGTAGGAAGGAAGCACTAAACAAGCCAGACAGACCAGAACTGTGGCTCCATTAAGCAACAGCAGGTTCATCCAGTCAAGGTTAACGGAAACTTCACTTACATAATAGGTAGCCGGATCAAGTTTGACCAGCCCAAAATAGTGTTGCAGGAGACAGGCTCCTATGCCTATAAGGTTTCCCCAGAAGAGCCCCCGCAGTATGAGGTAAAAGGCATTCCAAAGAAATATCTTCCGTATGGACAAATCAGGACTGCCAAGGGCTTTGAGGATACCTATGAGTTGCGTGCGCTCCAGGATAAGGATCAACAGGGCTATAGAGATGTTGATAATAGCTACAATGATCATAATAATAAGAATGATAGCAATATTGATATCAAAAAGATCAAGCCACTGAAATAATTGTTCATTGAGCTGGCGGGAAGTAAGTGCGTCCAGTTCAAAAGGTAAAGCGGTACGCATGGAAGCGGCAATTTCTGCGGCTTTATCACCATCTTTTAAAAATAACTCGTAGCCTCCGGTTTGTGTACTGTCCCATTTATTCAGGCGTTGTATATGACGGAGATCACCAAGTACAAATGTATTGTCAATCTCTTCAAAATCAGTTTGATAAAAACCAGCCACATAAAAATAGCGTAGTAAGGGTGGCTTAGGCGCTTCCCGAACAAAGTAAATGCTCACTTTATCATGAAGCTTGATCTGCAATTTTCTGGAAAGTGCGGTACTGATAAGAATACTGTCGTTACGATGTGTATCCAGCCCATGAAGAATATGGCCCTCTTTTAAATAAGATTGAAAAAGGGTCCAGTTAAAAGAACTATCCACACCTTTAAGTACCGTTCCCTCAAAAAGATCACCTTGTTTTATGATGCCTGCCTTTTTACCAAAGGCTTGTATATGGCTCAGTTCATTCTGGTTACGTAATTCATGATACAAACTGTCTCCCAATGTAACCGGTGCTTGCTCCAAAGTTGGGTTCGGCTGATAATTGATTATTTGAATATGTCCCCCGAATCCGATTACTTTGTTGCGGATCTCTTTGCGAAGCCCTGTACCGGTGGCCATAGCAAGAATCATAATAATAATGCCGAGGGCAATAGCCCAGATCGAAATACGGATCACCGGCCGGGAAATTTTCCGGGTAGCGGTGTTACTTTTAAGGATTCGGTTAGCTATAAAAAATTCGAAATTCAATCTATGTATATATCCAATTGGGTTGTCAAATATAGGCAATTGACAGGGCTGATGATACTGATGCCGGCCCTGGTTTTTGGTCAGTTAAATAAAGCAGAAAACCTGTTAACTGCCGCTGAAAGAGCAGGAGCATACCTTCCGCTTCTATATGGTAAAAACATAGCAGTTGTGGCCAATCAAACTTCCGTGGTTAAGGATGAACATTTAGTGGATTACCTCTTGGAAAGCAAGGTGAATGTAATACGGGTGTTTGCACCTGAACACGGTTTCAGAGGTACGGCCTCAGCCGGGGAGCATGTGGCGGACGGAAGGGACGCCAAAAGCGGTTTACCGGTTATTTCCCTTTATGGATCCCATAAAAAGCCTGTGGCCGGGGATCTTGAGGGATTGGATATAATACTTTTTGATATTCAGGATGTTGGCGCCCGCTTTTATACCTACATTTCTACCATGACCTATGTGATGGAGGCCTGTGCGGAGAATGACGTAAAAATGCTGATTTTGGACCGTCCCAATCCCCACGGTTATTACGTGGATGGTCCGGTACTCAAAAAAGGTTTTGAATCTTTTGTAGGTATGCACCATGTTCCGGTAATACATGGAATGACCATTGGTGAGTATGCACAGATGGTAAATGGTGAAGGTTGGTTGAAAAAGGGTGTGAAATGCGATCTGGAAGTGGTTACCTGCCAGGGTTATGATCACCTTACGGAATATGAACTTCCGGTAAAGCCTTCCCCAAACCTCCCTAATAAAAATGCTATTGCGCTTTATCCATCTCTTTGTTTTTTTGAAGGTACCAACGTAAGTGTGGGACGGGGTACGGATATACCATTTCAGTTGATTGGAGCCCCTTACTTTAAAGACGGAACGATTACTTTTACGCCTGAAGCAAACGAGGGAGCTAAAAGCCCTAAGTATGAAAATGAAGTTTGTACGGGCTTTGACCTGCGTGAATTTGCTGAATTTTATGTGGATGGATTGGGTGAGCTGTATCTTTTTTGGTTAATCGAAGCTTATGAAATGGCCCCTGATAAATCAGTCTTTTTCACCCGGTTTTTTAATACACTAGCCGGAACAGATACCTTACGTAAGCAAATTGAAGCGGGCCAAACTATGGAAGAAATAAGAGAAAGCTGGCAACCCGATTTACAAGCTTTTAAAAAGATCCGTAGAAAGTATCTTTTGTATGAAGATTTTGAGTAGGGCTGTTACTTTATGTGAGCTTTCATACGGTTTACCATTTCCAGCACAGCAGGGCAAGCTTCCGCGTTTTTTCGGGTGAGGTCCAGGATTTGATGCATTTTATTACGGTCTGTATGTGGGTATTCCCGGCAGGCTTTAGGGCGTACTTCATATACCGAACAGTAATTGTCAGTACCTAAAAAAGGACAGGGGAGGGTTTGTAAAACAAAGTCTCCATCCTCGTCTACACGCAGATAACGGTCTATAAATTCAGAAGGTTTAAGATTAAAGTACCGTGCCAGGCGGTTGATATCGGTATCTGTAAAAAGAGGGCCTGTGGTCTTGCAGCAATTGGCACAATTCAAACAATTGATTTCTTCAAAAACTTCTTCATGCAATTCGTGGAACTGCCGGTCCAGTTGTTTGGGTTTTAAACCTTTCAGTTTTTTAAAGAATTTCTGATTTTCTTTTCGCTGAGAGCGGGCTTGTTGCCGGAACTGTTGCAGATCCATTACTTCCCCCGCCCCTGAAGAACAATCAATACAGTGTATATCAACACCTTGATATCATTGAAGAGGTTCATGTTCTCAATATAGATTACATCGTATTTAAGGCGCTGAACCATCTCATCCACATTTTCTGCATATCCAAACTTTACCATTCCCCAACTGGTAATACCCGGTTTCACCTTAAGTATGTGTTTATAGTGAGGAGCTTTTTTCATAATCTGCTCAATATAAAACTTCCGTTCAGGCCGTGGTCCTACAATAGACATCTGACCTAAAACCACATTGATAAACTGAGGTAATTCATCCAAACGATACTTGCGCATAAACCGTCCCCAGTTGGTAATGCGTTCGTCATACTCACTGCTTAATTGGGGGCCATTCTTTTCGGCATCCTGAAACATGGAGCGGAACTTGATCATATCAAAACCCTTACCCCGATGGCCCATTCTGCGTTGCCTGAAAAATATCGGACCAGGACTCGAAAGCCGAACCATAATAGAAGTAAAAAGAAAAAGAGGGGATAAAATGAGTAGAACCAGCGAAGAGATGACTATATCCATAAAGCGTTTTACTGCTTTTTGCCAGAGAGGCATTAATTCATGGCGAATCTCAATAAGCGGAGCTCCAAGCGAGCCCAGGCGAACTTTACCTGAAATGATGTCGTAGGTATCCGGAATCATCTTAATAGTAACGTTGGTATCCTCTAAATTATTGATGATACCCTCTAATTTTTCGTGTTCTGAAGATTCTATAGCAATGATTACCTCTTCAACCTGTTCTCTTTCAATTATTTGAGCTAGTTCAGTGTGAGTGCCTAAGTGTTCAAGATTTTTTTCTACCAGGAAGCGAATGTTATTGTGCACACTCACAAAACCTACAAAGCGGTTTCCATTGCTGGTTGTGGAAGCCATATCAGTATACAACTCTACGGCATTTTCATTACTACCTACCAAAATAGTATTAAACCAAATTTTACCTCTTTTAATGCGCATGGAGGTACGGGTGCTGATCAAAAACCGAAGGATGGCTGTAGTGAAGAATTGGGCGCAAAAATAAACCAGAAAACCACGGTAATAATCCGTGTAAGCCGTAACCCAATCATCCAGGATCAAAGCGAAAAAGATGAAAATACTCCCCAAAAGGGTAGCGTTAAAAGTATAAAGCAATTCCTTGAGGCGGGACCTGCGATAAATGTCGCGGTAAAAACCGGTAATCCAATAAATGGTAACCCAAAAAAGGGTTACAACCACCAGGCCCAGATAGTAATTCTCACTAAAGACAAACTCAGACGTTTCAAAGCGTTCTTTTTCAATAATGATCTTTCTGAACGAATAGAGCGTAGTATAACTGAGTCCGGCTGCAATGATATCCCAAAAGATGTATTTTAATCGCTGTAAGTAGTCGTTCTTCATTGGCTAATACACGATTTTGAGATTGTCCAGAAATACACTGGCCGGTGCATTCTTTTCATCATTTTCTCCGAGTATATAGATCTGATAACCGTCTGCAAGAGAATAGGCCGTTAATTCCGTAACAAGGTTTACATAAATCTTATTCCATTCACTTACCGGTAAAACCACCAGTGTGCCGGCTTGCTCACTTAGGCTACCATATTTTGCAATTACCCCAACTACAATGGGAACATCTGTTTTATAGGTCATCTCCAGATACACGCTTTGTCCGGTACTGGGCAGGGAGTAAGTTTCTGAGGTAACCAATTCAAATAAGTTGCGTTCGCCTTCCAGAACTATTTTTCCTGCTTTACCATTATCCTCCGTTTGTTTAGGATTTACGAAAATTTCAGACGGATCGTTGGTTTTGATCACGGAAGTATCACTATTAGCGGAAGCCGAGAGATTTAAACCGGATTGATCAAAATTCTCCACAAACTTTATAGTCGCTGTTGATGCATATCGCGTTTCCGGTATAGTATCTTCCACCACAAAAGCGGTGTCAAGAGCTACAAGATTTACGGTTTCTACAATATTGGAATAGGCAGAATAGATAGCACGGCTGGCGTCTATGCCATTCATAGTTATACCAGGGCGGATATCAATCTTGGTAGGCCCTTCCGCCAGTACAGGTACCACGGCCGGAAGTTCAAAAGCACCTACGGCTTTACCATTGGCAAATATCCAGGCTGTGGTAATTTTATGATGGGAGGTTCCTTCCGAAGCATAGTTAGTGGTTAATTCAATTGCTGGAATTGAAAGATAGGAAGGAGCAGTAGCCTCGAAAGTATCGCGGTTACAGGCTATTGCTAAGAATAAGAAAGCAGCCAAGGCTGCGAAGCGTAATTTTTCGGCCATTTTTCAGGCAATCACATTAAGATTGAGGTTTATCTTTTCCAGGATTTGGCGGGCTACATCTAAAGCCCGGTAACCATCTTCAAGAGTAACGTGTACAGTGGTGTTTTTATTGATTGCTTCGCCAAAAGTTCTTAACTCTTCTTGTATAGCATTGGTTTTCAGGCTGTCCGGTTTTTCAAAATAAATTTGTTTTTTCTTTCCGTTACCCAAATCCATTACCATGGCATAGGGATTTTCGTCATCCACTACATTTTGCATGCGTACCACTTCACTTTCTTTTTCCAGAAAATCAACGGTGATATAGGCATCTCTCTGAAATATGCGGGTTTTACGCATATTTTTAAGTGATATACGGCTGGCCGTTAAGTTGGCCACACAGCCATTGTCAAACTCAATACGGGCATTGGCAATATCCGGGGTGTCGCTTACCACAGCTACACCACTGGCGCTGATCTTACGGATGTTGGACGGTACCACACTTAATACAATGTCAATATCATGAATCATAAGATCCAGAACTACGGGAACGTCTGTACCACGTGGGTTAAACTCTGCCAGGCGATGCGTTTCAATAAACATCGGGCTTTGAATGTAGTTGCGGGCAGCCAGAAAAGCAGGGTTAAAACGCTCTACGTGACCTACCTGTGCTTTAACCCGTGCTTCTTCACTGAGCTTGATAAGCTCACGTGCCTGTTCAGGGGTTTCTGTAATGGGTTTTTCTATAAACACATGGCGCGAAGCACGCAGGCTGCGCACTGCACAATCATAATGATTAAGGGTAGGCGTAACAATATCCACTACCTGTACTTCATCTATCAGTTCACCAATAGATTTAAAGTAAGGCACATTAAATTCATCAGCTATTTTTTCGGCTACAGCCGGATCAGGATCATAGAATCCTTTAAGTTCATACAGGTCTGGTAATTGCTTGAGACACTTTAAATGGATCTTACCCAAATGGCCGGCCCCCAAAACACCAATTTTCAACATATTCGCGGGTTTGCGCGCAAAGGTAATTTTTTTGGTGGGAGCGGGCGTTGACATGTGGCTACACTATTCACAGTATATTGTTATTTAATTAAATTACCAGGGCTAGGAGGTACCATTCCTTAGTTGGAAATTTGCAATAGTATGCCCATTGACCAACACCGACATAAAGGACAACGCAATAAACTGATCCGAACCCTTATCCAAAAAGGGGTGCGCGATGAGGATGTGTTAAAGGCAATTTATAAAGTGCCACGTCACGTTTTTATGGATTCTTCTTTTGAAGCTTTTGCTTATCAGGATAAAGCTTTTCCAATTGCAGCAGGACAAACCATTTCACAGCCTTATACCGTAGCGTTTCAAACTATGTTGCTACAGGTGGAAAAGGGACATAAGGTTTTGGAAATAGGTACGGGCAGTGGCTATCAGGCAGCGGTGCTTTGTGAACTGGGAGTGAAATTATTTACCATTGAGCGCCAGAAGGAGCTTTTTGATCAAACACGGGTGCTTATGAAGAAGCTAAAGTATAATCTACAAATGAAATTTGGGGATGGCTTTGCGGGCGTTCCCAGTTATGCTCCTTTTGATCGAATAATTGTTACGGCAGGAGCCCCGGACATACCACCCAATTTGGTAAAGCAATTAAAGATAGGTGGACGTATGGTGATACCGGTAGGTGATAATACCCAGCAAATGAAGTTAGTACTTAGGAATAGTGAAAATGAAATAAGTGTTGAGGATCACGGGGATTTCCGCTTTGTTCCTATGCTGCGTAACCGAAACTAGCCAGGTTTAAAATTCTTCTTTAAAAGGTGTGATGAGCCAGAAGAAGTCCATATACCACACTACCTCAAAGTTGATGTGTACTTCATTTTGGATATTGTACGTGGTATACACAAAACTCATATCTACTGCATAGAGATCTTTATAGCGATCTAAGGGCGTAAAAAAGGTTTCCAGGTATTCTACCTGTGCGCCATCTTCAAGGGCTTTATTATAAAAGGATTTAATGCGATTGACACTCTCCTGGTATTTGAGATATAATTTTTCATAACCGTGATCCATACGGTACAGCTCCCGTTCAGTGCGATCCTCTGACTCAAAATCCTGAGCTTTCAGGAAATCGCGGTAACGCGACACCCACATCAGGTCTACCGTATTATAATCTTCAGGTGTTATGAGTTTTTCAAACACCAGTTTACCGAAACTTTCAAAATCTTTTTGAGTTTGTCCCTGGCTTTTTAAAGCCAGCCCAATAAAAAGAATACTTAAAAAATACTTCATTTAAAATCTATTATCGCCATCCAGCAAATCACCTAAAGAGCCTAAAACGCTTCCTTCTTCTTTTCGTTTTCCACTCATTTTTGGAGCGCTGGCAATAATACGATCCGCCAAACGGCTAAATGGCAGGGATTGAACGTATACTTTACCAGGACCCTTTAAACGCGCCAGAAAAAAACCTTCTCCGCCAAATACAGCATTGCGTAAACCACCTATGTATTCAATATCATAATCTACCTGCCCGGTAAAGCCCACCAGGCATCCCGTGTCTACTTTGAGAGTTTCACCGGCCTGCAATTCTTTCTCAATTATAGTTCCGCCTGAATGAACAAAGGCCATACCATCTCCTTCTATTTTTTCCATAATGAAACCTTCACCTCCAAAAAGCCCGGTACCCAGTTTTTTCTGAAAGGCAATACTAATTGAAACCCCTTTGGCTGCACATAAAAAAGCATCCTTCTGACATATGAGAGATCCGCCCAGTTGCGATAGGTCCATGGGAAGGATTTTACCCGGAAAGGGAGAGGCAAACCAGACCCCGGCTTTATGATCACCCTCATTGGTGTACACCGTCATGAACAAGCCTTCTCCGCTAAGTAAACGTTTACCAGCAGACACCAGCTTACCAAACAGACCTTTTTCGCGGGTGCTTCCATCGCCAAAAACCGTATCCATACGGATGTGGGGATCCATCATCATCAGGCTACCGGCTTCGGCTACTACACTTTCATTAGGATCAAGCTCTATTTCAATAGCCTGCATCTCTTCACCAATAAGGCGATAATCTATTTCATGAGCGGGCATACACTTATTTTTCTTCCAAATGTAAGGAAGTATGGTGTATGACTATAGCTAAATGATCTACCGGAAATTTATCTGTAAGCTGTAGTGGTGGCCGTATAGGCTACTGTCCGCGTATACATTTTGGGCATTCAGGTGTTTTTGAATATAGGATGAAAGGCGCGGAGTATCTGTTTCTATCTTTACCAGGTTTAATGTACCTTCCGGGCTTACCATAAAGTGTATCTCTGCCGTATGTTCACCCATTTGCCCCAATAAAAACTCAGGGTATACCAGGTGGTTTATGAGCTGATTACTGAGGTAGGTGAGTTGCACATTTTTTTCTCGTTCTTCTCCACCGTGTGCCGTGGAAGAATTCATCCATAGTGATAACAAAGCCAGGCTTAAAGCTCTTTTTACTGTACGCATAGTGTTAGCGATTTGTGGTTAGCAAATTTTCATAGCAAAAGGACAAAAAGAGACGGATAAGCGGGTTAGCTTAATTTAGCCAGTTCATTAGGTTTAGGTTAGTGAAATGGGCCGGTAAGCGTTCTTTTATAAAGGGAATGTTAGGAGAAACTGATTTTAAGATAAGCTGATCGGGCTCTGTCTGGAAGAAACGATAGCCAATCCTCACAAAACTTTACCGGAAACTATTTTAAAGCGGTATAAACCACCTCAAAGCCCTGTTTGTGGAAGCGTAAACAAGTTGGTGCTGGTTATTGAATGGCAGACGCTTTAATTTAGAAGTTTTATTCAGAGTGATGAAGCAATTATGTGCTGTTTTCTTTTTACTGTATATAGCCACTTTAAGTCATGTACAGGCACAACCCGGCCATGTGCATACAGTCAGGGATACTCTAGGTGAAAGGCTGGTTACCCATCACTACCCGATATTCGAAAAAACCTTTGCCTTTAAAGTAGGAGAACACAACTTTACCGTAAAACGTAAAAAGATCATGGACTCCCTTTTTTACAAAACCCCTGATCAGAAACTTCATTTCTTTTTATTGGACACAGCAGAAGAAGAAGTGTACCAGGGGGCACCTGAAATTAAAAGAATAACGATTCCCATCGACTCTTTTTACATTGATTCACTTTTTAACCCGGCTGAGGGAGGGCAGCTATTACTAATAGATACCATAAAAGCGATCTCCGTTAAAAGCCGCTTTGTTTTTGAGATTCCTTCGGTAAATGATTTCTTTGAGGAAATGAAGTGGCTGGATGAATTTGGCGACCTTCACCCTCAGTATCAAATGGCAGTGTTTAAAAGCTCAAATAAAGGTTTGTTTAATCATTTGGGAAATTATACTATCCATGCCGGGGTAGCTCAATTAGTATCTTACCTCTTTAAGCGGCAGGATGAAGACTGGTTTATTCTTAAACTATACCGCCCGGATGTTCATTTTGAAGACCCTGTTATAGAATTGGTCTTGCACTATAAGCCCGGAAACTAAAGTTTCATAAAACGTTGTCTGGACTTTCCTTCCGGCCCGGATACCTCTATAATATAAAGTCCCGGAGTTAAATGTCCTACATACACGGAACTTCCCAGGCCTGATTGTAATCTAATGCCACTCAGGTTAAATATCTGAACCGCTTGGTGTTTTTTCGAATTTAAATGAAGAACAGCATCCACAGGGTTGGGGAATATGTGTATCCTTTGGTGTTCTGCCTTTTCAGCTAATGAAATAAAACTCTCATTTTCCAACTTAAGGATACGGTCATCATTTGTATCCGGATTATTATTACGACCATCCAGATTACTAGTGGATATGTAAATGTTCCCGTCCGGAGTAACACAAATATCCCGTAACCGTCCAAACTGATTATCTAAAAAAGTTTGAGTACCGGTAATTGCTGTTCCGGTCGCATTCAGGTGAAGCACCCTTAAATCGCGTTGCTTAAGATTTACCAGTAAAAGACTGTTCTGCCATTCAGGTATGGCGGGGTGGTCATAATAGTCCAGGCCGGCCACGGCCAGGGTTGGTGTCCAGGCGTAAATTGGTTCGCTTACATTATTGGCATTGCAAAAAGATATTTCAGCTGCAAGGTTACAATAACCCTGCACGTCAGGCCAACCATAATGTCCTCCACCTGAAATAATATTTATTTCATCATCATTGGATGGTCCGTGTTCGGAGCTATATACCGTACCATTAGGTGTTTCCACAAGGCCCTGAGGGTTGCGGTGACCAATTGTCCAGATGGGGGTTGAAGGATCGGGATTATCCTGTGGAACGGATCCATCCAGGTTCAGGCGTAAAATTTTACCGGCCAGTGAATTCATGTTTTGCGCAAGGCTGGTATTTTGCGCATCACCGGTGCTCATCATGATCTTTCGGTCAGAGGTGATTATAACCCGTGAGCCGTCATGGTTATTGTTGGCCGGAATATTATCCAACAATACCAGGGGGTTTACCAAAGTGGTACCCTGGTAGGTGTAACGTACCAGTTTTTCGGTAAGGGGAGGAGCGGTATAGGTATATACGAGATAAACAAACTGAGAATCGGGATTGGAAAAATCAGGGTGAAGGGCCATACCCAGCAAACCGGACTCTCCCTGCTCCTGAACATCGCTTATGGTAATAAGACGTTGAACTGCGCCTGAAACCGGGTTTAAACGGTTTACCGTTCCCTTTCGTTCGGTAAACCAGATATGATCATCAGGTCCCCAAAGAATTTCCCAGGGTGTATCAAGATTTTGGGCCACCGTAGTGAGTGTAATAGTGGTGGAGTCCAGCTGGATTTGTGCGTGAAGGTTGACAGTATTCAGCACAAACCACAAACACAAAAAGTACAGAATCTTATACATCCATCCAATGATTTAGTGAATAAACCAGACCCTCTGCGTAAAAGTTTACAGCTTGCCTTAATCAGGCTTAGAAAATAGGGGCTACAGGCTCATGAACTTAAAGCTAAGATAAAGAGGGACTTGATATTTAGCGGATCAGCAGTTTCTGGCTATGATCACCCGCTTTAAGAAGGTAAAGCCCCGGGGCAAGATCAAGATCTAATTCAGTGTGACCTGCTGATAATTCATGTATATCCATAAGACGACCGTTAAGTGAGTAAATGCGCAGCTTTACGGCTTTGGTCATTTCAAAATGAATTTTGGTTTGTGCAGGGTTGGGATATACCATAAAAGTGGCTGGTGCCTGCTCTTCAGGTATGGAAATATTGGAATCATAGCAATTCCAGATCGGATCGTAGAGTACTTCGCCCAGGGAGGAATCATCCGTTTTATGAAAGATCACATTTTCGGCATCGGCAAGAGTAGCCGTTGAATCCCCGGTCCAGCAATTGTTTAAGGCCGGAATGGTATTGGAGGTATTGTTGTAAAGTGCGTAAGTTATTCCCCCATTGGTATTGTTATAAAAGGTATTCTTCCCTTCATTGTAATTTGTAGTGGCGGTATCTCCCAGGTTTATGGAAGCATTATTAAGCAGGGTTACACCCCAGTAATTGCCGCTGATTTCATTACGACTGGCTTTTACCATCCCCGTATTTCCGTAAAGGGATATGCCGCTGCCACCAGCCAATGGGTTGGGCTCAGAATCGTTATCTGAAATGGTATTATAACGGATGTAAGCAAAAGAAGCATTATACATAGTAATACCGTATCTGTTATCACGGATGAGATTACTATCCATAATGGCGTTAACAGAAAACCCACCTAAAAGACTAGACACGGATATGCCCCCTACCTTGGTAAGATTGGTATCTCCAATAATGGAGTTGCTTATGATACGGGTGGTATCATTTGGATGAGTAGGGCCGAGGTTAATTTGAGGGCGGTTGGCATTGTCCAGATTATTGTGCCGGATAAGGTTGTATTTAATGGTGGCTGATACCTCCTGATTGGCACCCGAAGCTATAGCGGGTTGGGCATTATATTGAAATACTGAATTTAAAATAACCGGCTTTCCTCTGGAAAAACTGAGAACCCCGGAAGAGGAAACACCATTGGAATGGGAATACGATACATCACTGTCTACCATATAAAAGTCCTCGGTAAGTACCCGTAAACCTCCGCTACGGCTTATGAAAGTGTTGCTTAAATACACGGAAGATGAGTCTTCAAAGCGAAACCCATCAAAGGTGGAAGTACTATCAAAAGCACTGATCTTTATTTCGTTGCCTAATAACAGATTACCTTCACAGCGGAAGGTACCAGCTACGGTAATACGTACGCCACTGTCTGCTATCCATTTTGTAGACTGATCCAGTAAAAGGGTATCGGTTTTTGAAACCAGAAGATCTTGTGTTTGGGCGTATACCAGTGTATCCAGGCTAAAGGCGGCCGGAAAGTTAGTTACCAACGAATCAAGATTCCACTTAACACCGGTATTAGGTGTGCTTATCTGAGCAAAGTAAACCGTTGAATTTAAAAGTATAAGGGCTAGTAAAAATTTCTTCATAATACCATATAAAACCGCTTTTTAAAGCGATTGTTTGCCAAAAAGGCGGCAAATATAACCGGGTATCGAAGAGTAAAAAAGTCTTACAGAACCTTTAACATTTAATACTTGAAATGATGCTTAGAGCTTTTCCAGCTCCATATTAAAGAAAGGGTAGGAGGCATTGCCATCCGGTGAAAAGTAACCCTTTTCCGTCCAGTGCTTTCCATCATTATTAATAACATACTTAATGGACCCGCCAGGTACGTCAAAGCCCCATTCCATATTATTTTCTCCGGTAAAATGAAACCAGGCATCTGTTTGTCGTCCATCGGCTAACCAGCTTTTAAATTTATATTCTTTAGCGGTTTGATCAAAAGAAATAACTCCGAGTGCCTGAAAAACAGTATCGCCTTTTGTTACACCCGTACCGTGTATGAGCAAAACGCTTTGGTTGAGATCATATTCCACTTTTTCGTATTGAATCAATGTAGTAGAAGCTTGTCCGGGCCTGCCTTCGGTTTTGGCAGTACCTTGCCAATTGCCTTCCAGCACAGCCAGGCGGGCCATGGGGTTATCCTGAGATTTTAAAGTAGTTGCAGCCAGCAGAATAGTAATTGTGTAAATGATTGTTTTCATATATAAGAAGTATTATTTGCTTCAAAAATACATAAAGTTTATAAAATAAACCAGATTAAAAAAGAAACTTGTTTCAAACGTTTTGAACAGTTGGTGGTTTGCGGTGAGCTGGTATTCTGTAGTATATTGGCCGCGTGAAAGAAGAGCGATTATCCGTTAAAGAAGATGTGACCAGTACCCACAATATGGTGTTCTGGTTTCACGTATTGGTTACAGCCCTGGCTTGGATAGGACCATTCCTGTTTTCATGGTACCTTATGGTACCGGCTTATTTACTGGTGGTTTTACAGTTTATTATTTTTGGCCGCTGCCTAATGAATGCCAAGCATGATCTGAAGGACGATAAGGATACTACGTTTTACTCTTACGTTTTTGAGCAGCTTGGTATTAAAGTAAACAAACCCTTATTGAAGTTGTGGGTGCGCAGGTATATTTACCTGATACTTTCCGCAATAACCCTGGTTTGGCAGTTGATACTGGGCTTTGAACCTCTTTTATTTTAAATCACTTTTTTTAGCGGCAATCTCAGCCTTTACATTTTCAAAAGTTTCATCCAGTTC
>CAJNIZ010045458.1:1090-35658 GCA_905231905.1 Symbiodinium pilosum
GCCCATGGTTTCAACCTTAGATGAGGGCTCAGGGTCGAGCGCTTCTGGTAGATGCCGGGTTCCGTGTCATACCCGTAAAGCTTCGCTTTCTTAACTATACAACCAGAAATGCCACATGTTTATTTTTCTTCGCATACCCGCATACCCCTACCCCCCCCCCCCCCGCGCGCGCGCCGCGCGCGGTTCGATTGATGTATTGGGGAGGCCCCGGAATGAGAACGCCAAACATGGAGGGTTGAACATCTGTTTAGAAACAGTTGAAATCTACTTAAAATTGTTGTCCCGAAAACTAACATTCTCGGGAAGATTAGAACTGTTGATCTTTTATAATTGAAATTCAGGCGGCGGGATGTTTATGAATATGGGTCTTGTCATCAAGGTAAAGTCAACATTAGGCCCTAGGCCCCAAACCCTATGGCTTCGGCACGGCTTAGCAGGCGCTTGTCCCAGGACAGCGCCAAACGCTCCACCCTGTTCTTAACCCTAAACCCTAAATCCTCTTCTTCGGATGTCAATTGTTGAGGTCATGGTTTTTGGGCCTGGGTGTAACCCCGAACCCTTAACAGGGTTGGGTTTAGGGTTTAGGGTTCAGGGTTTCCTGGGAAAGCCAAGATGAGGAAGGAATGGAGGGGATCATGAAGTTGTTATGCAGAAGCTCTAAGCATTTTACATGAGCAATGGTCCAAACCGTCCATCTTCTACCCTTCGCCTCAAGCCCTGGATCAGAAGGCCCAAATCCTCAAACCTAAGTCTTAAACCGTAAGCAGGGTTCAACAGTTCAAGCCTAGAACTATGAGCCCAAGATGTGGACCCTAGCCTTTTCTGGGGGATTAAGGGCCGTGAAGGGTTTTATTTACATAGATAGAGGGTATGTATACTCCAGGTATATAGGGATCGTAGGACCCAAAAACACTGAACTCCGAACCTGAGGGCGCAAGAACCTCGCGTCTAGCCGGGCAGACATGAAAGTATGTGGGGTTAACAAAAGAACCTTAAAGCGCTCGGGAACCTTCAACCATTTGTGCTCAGGAAGTTACAAAACAATCTCTGGTGCTACTCTCGTTGGGCACCGCGGCTGTTGAGCTTTGGGGTAGGTAGCCCCCTAAATCCTGAGTTCCAGGACCCGGGGGTATAGTAGGGGATTAGGATGTCATGGTTTTGGGCTGGGTGTTGATGGTGTGGAGTTTTTGGTGCCTGGCCTCGTTCTTTTCAATCGCTGTATTCTGTTTACTTCTGCCGGCCAACTTTTGCAAGCAATGCTGGGGTTTAGAGTTACGCCGGCCAGAACTTGCAAAGGGTACTGAACAAGTGGCAGAAGTTGGGAGATGTTGAGGATAACTGTGTTTTAGATTTGTGTCACAGTGCAGGGTATCCCCGCCAAACATTACACATGAACCTTTCTTGCAAGTATAATTGAAGCTGAGAGTGTGGGTCTTGGCTGATCCCAGGTGTTGCTCCAGAAGCCCTAAATTCTAAACCTTTAGCCATCTTTAACCCTCCCAAATCCTAAGCCCTCGGAACGCTGGGATCCCCTAGCACAGGCACCTGAATCCTGGGGTCCCCAAATCTAAACCCTAAACCCTAAACCCGTGGAACATATCTTACACATACCATTGAGGCCCCCGCCTGCCTGCAAAAGAGCTAAGGGCCCGATATCAGGACCAACCGTCCAAGATGGGAAGTTCGGATTTAGGGCTTTAGGATTTAGGGTTCTGGGGTTTAGGGTTTAGGGCTTTTTAGTACCGGTATGTTTTGGCATTCAGGTCTCAGGTGGGCGGCCCTATGTTCTCAAGGAAGCGCTAAGGGCACTCCATTCATGCGGATCCCAAATTGGCCCGTGAGATCTTATGTGCGCTCTTCATCAAGAAGGGTGACCCCGGTCCCCCGCACCTTTTCATGATACGCTAGCCTCAGTTTTCTGTTCCGCAGAATAAGGATCTCTGATCGAAAAGGAAAAGAAAAGCATGTTTAGTACAAGTAGTACAGTCAAGCAGACGTAGTAAGAGCTGGAGTAAGCGCGTTGTCCAATACTTAAAAGCGGTTGTGGTTTCCCTATGATGGCGCACCAAGCCCTAAACTTTCAACCCGAAGCTCCAAAAGGAGCCTCCCTTGTTTCCCAGACAGTTTAGGGTTTAGGTTTTAGGATTTAGGGTTTAGGGTTTAGAGTTTTGGGGACCTTCCAAAAACCATGAATTTTCCACCATGTAGTACTGATCTTATCGTGGGGGGGGGGTTCCATTTTGGGGGTCTGAGTTGTAGTGTAGGGGCTAAATTCCGATTCTCCGCAGAACCCTTGAATTTACTCCCTGGTGCTTGGTGTAATTGGGGAATGGACAAAAATCGTATAATCATCCATGAGTCCCTGATTCCTGCCCAGCACCGGGAAGTGAAGGGCCCCCTCCCAGCCTCTGAAGACTTAAACCCTAAAACTTCAATAGCTTATCAAGAGATTTTGGGCCACACCTCCCCTTGCGCTTCGACTTCCGGCTTCAAGCCCAAACAAGGACCAAAGGACTGCCTAGGCACCTGCCAAAATTGGGGTCAAAGCATGCTCAATAGGGTTTAGGGTTTAGGGTTTAGGGAGCTCAGGGTGTTGGACTTAGGGGTCTAGTTTAGATTTCAAGTATGAGATTTGCATTCAGGCATTGGTGTATGTGGGAACCTGTCTCGTTGAAAACAGTAGACATGTTCGGAACTCCAGGGATGATCTTAAGGGCTTTATGAGGAGTTAGGGTTTATAGTCCCCCTTAAGTAGATAGAGTATGGCTTTGGGTACATTACAAGAAGATCCCCATATACCCCATATTCTATCTACTAAAGGGGGACTATAGAGTAGGCTATGTTTAGGGTCTAGACCGAAACTTACTGACATCTGAAGCGCTCGAGGCCCCCAAACGCTAAGTCCAAGGCTCCATGGAACAGGGTTTCGGGTGTAGATTCACACACGAGCAGCCTGGCACAAATGAGGGACCCATCACGACCACGACCACTACGACTGCTACGTCCACGTTCACAACTACAGAACAGGCTCGGAGTTTGTGGCAGAGAAGGGATGTATGGGATTGGTTCTTGGTAGAAGCTGGGTTTTACTTCGCAGCATACAGTGCTTGAGGATTGACCGGCGAGATGAAAAGAGTTGCCGTGTCGAGGAAAACCTGTATCTAGGTAGGGAATGCTCCAAGCTAGAACACTGTAATGTCAGAAGGATTCTTATATCTGGGTAGGCCCCTGAAATATTTAACATTTTCCCTAATGGCTTTAATAAGGGGCCCTATATACTAACATTTTTCAAAGGGCTTTAGGGCCAACCCAGATATTCACTGTTACAGCCTAGTCTGTATCAATACGCTCACCCACGGGGGATTTGGGGTTTACCTGGTTTGTTTTTCTGGCCCTAAACCCTAAACCCCACCATAGACAGCCGAAAGAGGAGGGCCTCAGCATTATCTCAGGCGCCCCTAAATCCCTAGGCCCTACACCTTGCTTTCCAAAACCCAGGAAGTGAGGTAACCATAAACTTCTAAAGTCAAGGGCCCTAAACACAGGCTTTAGTACTGAGAAATGACGCCTTTCTGCTCCCCCCAGTGCACCTTCGAAAGCGCTAAAACCCTAAAACCCTAAACCATAAAACCCTAACGCCCCAACCTAAACAACCAAGATTTGCGACCGTTTTTGCGTGGGCATCAAGTGCGAACCCCCACGCTTTCTTGCTTGCTAAGCCCCACTGCCACTGTCGTTTCGCAAAATGGCAGACCTAATGTCTGCTGTGTTCTGGAACAACTAGTATGAGGTAACGTCTTGTTTAGACCAAATGAACGCATTTTGTTTAGACCCAGGGCTGTAGCAGAAGCGAATGCAAGCAGAAAGGGCCTTAGTTTCGCACACGTTGAAAGTGTGAAGCAGTGCAGAAAACCACCAAAAAAACGGTGAAGTTTACAGAAGCCCGGAAAAATAGTGACATTTTTCATAAACATTGCGGGAATAGGGCAATGGCCGGAACTCAAGAAACACTGGTATTTGCGGAGGATTCTCAACCAAGAAGAGCTGAACTGTGCAAAAGGAGTAGGTTTCTTACGGCCGCGCCTAGCCCTAAACCCTAAACTCTAAGCCCTAAGCCCTAAACCCTAAACCCTAAACCCTAAGCCCTAAACCCTAAACCCTAAGCCCTAAACCCTAAAGCCTAAGTTTTAGTTAAGGGTAGGCCTCATAGCTTCAGTGCCGTGCCTCGAACTGGCAACCCAAGCCTCAGAAACCCTCAAAGCTTCACTGGAGGCTAGTAGGCATGGGAGGAATGGATCCCCGTAATTGTTCAGGGATGAGGGGTTAGGGTTTAGGGTTTAGGGGTTAGGGTTTGGGGATTAGGGTTTAGGGTTTGGGTTTAGGGATTAAGGTTTAGAGATTAGGGTTTAGGGATTAAGGTTTAGAGATTTGGGTTTAGGGAGTAGGGTTTAGGATCCCAACAGAATCCCTGCAAAAGGTAGCCCACTACTTCATATGCTGTACGCACCTCTACATCCTAAGCACTATGGTAGCTTCCTTTCCTCTTCCACTCCTTCATTCCCTGTTAGCACCCTAACTGAACCCAAACCCCAACCACCAGCAAGTAGGTGCAGAATACCTGGGTGGAACTGTTTCCGATCGGTTCCTTGCCTGCTGCCCGATACATGTATTCGATGGCGCCTCGGCCTTTGAGGAAACTCTAAACCCTAAACCATTTTGTTCACGGTCTGGGGTTTAGAACAGGCTTGAAGGTTTCTGACAGTCGTGATAGTGGTGATGATGGTGGTGGTGGTGGTGGTGGTGGTGGTGGTGGTGGCGGCCCTAAACCCTAACCCTGATCCTAAACCCTGATCCTAAATCCTAAGCCGCGCAAAAAGGGATGAGGTATTCCACGACTGGGTTTCAGCATTTTTGTACCGTTGCGTTTCGTTTTGAGGAAACTACTTGGCCTACTAGGCACTACTCTAAACCCTAAACTCGGACCCTGAAACCCTGAACTAGAGTTGAGTGAGATCCAAGAAAGTGGGTGTTGGTCTGGGATGTCTGGGATACCAGGACAAGACTGCATACCTCCCCTGTTTTGTAATGGATCTGCTTCAATTTCCTGATTTTGGGCTTAGGGCTTCAGGGTTTGAATTAGGGCGTGTTCGTTTCGCCTTGGGCTTTTACAAGTTATTTCGGCCTTGTGATATGTATAGGACGTTTAATCAGATAAGATCTATGCAGTGCAAGTGACCTCTATGCCCTCCTCCAGAAAGCTTTTGCTCATTCATTTTAGGATCTTGGGCTCTCAATGACGGGATATAGCACTAATCCCGCTCCCCGCAATTATACCCTGCCCCCTTCCCCTAGCAAATCTTATCAAATATTCCCCCTAATGTATGATGGTACCATATATTGGGCGTGCTTATTTTTACGGGGAAGCCCTTAACCCTAAACCCCAAGGGATAACAATGGAGAACCCTAAACCAGAAACTGCGTGTTTCTTAGATCTACCTGGGGCTGCCAGAGCTCAAATTCTTTCTAGGCTGCAAGGCCAGGTGGGATATCAGAGTTTAGGGTTTGGCTCAGAATTTTCGAATTTACGTTTTTTTTTTTCTTCTCGGGGTTTAGGCTTTAAAGTTTAGGGTTGAGGGTTGTAGGGTTTAGGGTTTAGGGTTTTGGGGTTTATGGTTTAGGGCTTTTATTTGGGAGTACCAGAGACCCCACTACAGGGTAAGGTTAATTTTCCTTGCGGTTAGAGTAGTTTGTAAGCAGGATATAATCTTACTTGGCCGCAAACAAAAAGCGGTACTCAGTTCCTTAAGACCCACCGTAAAATCCTAGTTTCTATTTCACATCCACCGTCCTCTCTATTTAATTTGGCGTTGATGTGGTACATGAAGTTACCAGTTTTTAAAATACGTTGCTTATCAGAACACAACTATCGAGTTCCCTTAGTACCCCTACGTACCAAGTCTTGCGGCAGCACTTGCCTCTGCACGGTAGCCCCGGAAGAATCCCCAAGGAATGGAGTAGAATCAATCTTTTTCCATGCCTTGCTTCACTGCTAACCCCAAAACCCTAACAACTAAACCCTAAACCCTTACAGTCGTGCCCAGGTGTTCCACGAGGGCAGAGGGGTCGTCGTGGTCTTTGGTGGGATTACCTACTCCGTAGGACAGGTTTTGGTTTCAAGGGTCTATGTAAGTAAACCTCAAACCCTAAAATCTAAACCCTGGCCTAAACCCTAAACCCTAAATCCTGGGCCCGAAGACCCTAAGACCCTAAACCGTAAGACCCTAAACCTTATGTAATGCGTACACAAGGATTGTTGAGGCAGGAACACCCATATCAGAAGATCATGCTTGCGGGCGTAGTATCCTAGAGTTCAGGGATCAGGGTTTAGGGTTCAGGGTTTAGGGTTCAGGGTCTAGGGTTAAGGTTTTAGGGTTCAGCGTTTAGGGTTCAGCGTTTAGGGTTCAGGGTCTAGGGTTTAGGGTTGTGAAGAGCTGTGGCTAGGCCCAGGAATATACACAGACCCCCATTCTGATTGCCATTATCCTTTGTGGTCACTAGTAGTGCGTAGGATCCGAAAGCCCATTCTCTAAACCCTACACCCTAAACCCAATGCTCTCATATCTCAGAACCCTTCAAATCCAGTGCATCCCGAATATGATCATTGAGGTTACTTGCAGTTTCTTCATGCGGGACTTGTGGGGCGTGATCAGGTTGCTTCTAGTGCACACCTACGCCTCAAACCAAGCAACCTACATCGCAAACAACAAACATCAACACGAAGACGTTTCTAGGTTTAGAGGTCGGGAGTTCCGGGCTGGGTTACGGAATTTTGTTGGTCTTTTCTTGTGACACTCCCCTTATTGGGGGATGATATTCTCAAACCCTGAATAGCCTTATCGCGTATTTAAACCTAAGGAGTTGCCAAATGAAAGTATCCGCTTGAACATTGCGTAGAGAAGGGATATAAGATTAGAGGCACTAGGAAGAAGCACGGCCGTGTTTGGTGTATGCCGAGATGAAGGATTTATAGTTCAACCCGATAGGGTTTAGGATTTAGACCCCAAACCCCCAAACCCTAAACCCTAAATTCCTAAACCTGCCTAAGCCGTCCTAAAGCTCCCCTTGAACCCTGCCTACACAGTTTGGGTTTTAGGGCTTAGGGTTCCTCCCTCAACCCGCCAGCCCTGGAACCAGAAGGACACTGGCACAAGGTTTAGGGTTCAAGGTTTAGGGTTTAGGGTCTTGGGATCATACAATTAATTCCCTACATTCTCCTATGATACCACCATACCTGGGCGGGGGAACCACCCCACCCGTACCCCACATAACCCTGAATCACATACCGGAAGCTCCATCACACAAAGCGTGGATGCCTCTCTTCCTGACAAAGTCCAATCAAACTCACATTTCTGAAAAGCACGGCCAGATAACATTGCTGCGGCCATGTAGGTCTAACAGCTGTCTCTACAATTCGAATCCGAACTGTCCACTTGCTGGGCCTCAAATATAGTCTTGACGACTAGAGACTAGAGAGATTAAGTGAAGTTGCCCACCAATTTTGCAATTGACAAAGACTCCTGCTAGACCTTTTGCCCTGCCCCAAACACAAAGGGACCCCCACAGAGCCCCTTTCTAAAGGACAGTTGCTCCTAGATGCCGCTTTTGAACATCTATGTACTGGGTTGCTGTTAAGGAACTAAAATTAAATCAAGCTTCTACAAAAAGGAAATCTTATTATTTACTATACGCTCATATTATGGTAGCTTAATTTAAGTTCCGTAACAGAAACCCTAAACCCCTAAACCCCTAAACCCTAAACCCTAAACCCTAAGCCCTAAACCCTAAACCCTAAACTAAGTTTTGCATCAGGCTAAACATTAGCTCTCACCTCGCCTCAGAGCAGCAGCCTCAAAACATCTTTAGGTGCAAGGTTCAGGGTTAAAGGTTTGGGGTCAGGGTTTAGGCTTAAGGTGGGTTACCTAACCATCCCCTCTATACTACCCCTCTCCTTGCCCAAGGTTCCCCATGAATCAAGCTTGTTTGAAACTTTCTTGGCTTAATGAAGGCAATCAAAGGGGAACCAGGAAGGGGGGTTGTAAAGGGGCGTCGCTAGGATAGGCAAAGCTTGCATGCCCAAGCTTCGCACTCAATGCAATGCAGGAAGAGAGCTCTTCGGTGACCTGTGGATGTATTCCATTCAGGCACGAGATTTTTTGGGTTTAGGGTTTAGGAACCCTAAGCCCTAAACCCTCCCTCGACCCATATAATCTTACCATTACTTCAAATTTCCTTAATCTCCCGAACCCTAGTACTGGTAATAGGCATCTAGGGAGGCTGTAGTCTCCCCACTAGCTTGCCTAAACCCTAAACCCTAAAACTCTGAAACTCTAAACCCTAAAACCCTAACCCTAAACTCTAAAAACCTTAAAAAGCACTTGTATACTGTCTTTTCAAGCGGGAGTGTTTAGGGGTCAGGTGAGGGGTGTTAGGATTTAGGGGTTGGGCTTTAGGGTTTAGGGTTCGGGCTTTAGGGTTTAGGGATTAGGTTTGGGGTTTGGGCTTAGGCTTCAGGGATTAGGGTTTCTGGCTCAGGGCTTGAGTTTGGAGGGTAAACGGTCCAGACGGCCAAGCCTGTGCCCCCACGCCTGAATACCTAGGGAGCCGTGCTTAGGGTTCAGGTTTAAAGTTTAGGGTTGAAGGTTTGCTGCGAGTTAGTGTGCAAGCCGCGATGATGAGGTTTGAACAACCTGGACCCCAAAAGTAAGTAAAACAATAGCCCAAAACATTTAAAAAGAGGCCAAAAGACAATTATTCTACATATTTTTGGGGGTTCAGGAACTCTTCAACTGCATGGTTGCATGTGAAGTGCCGCTGTGGGTTGACAGTGGATGCCACTTGAATTTTCACCCACCTCCCGCTGTCTGAGGCGGCAAAGCCACCCAAATCTAGGACCTAGACTCAGTCAGGTCGTCCGTATTGCTCAGCAACACAAGCCTTTTTTTGTTTTTTTGACGTCGTCGTTGGGGTTGCTCCTGAGAGGGCGGTCTTGGAGGCCTTGAGCGCTTCGGGATTCAAGGCTTAGCCAGGCCATGGGAGGTAACTGACACCTGGACCTGGCTGAGAGACACGGAATGGACCTGAAAGGGTCTGGAGAACGTACGGGTTACTAAAGGGCTTCGAATGACCTGAGTAGGTTCTTCAAGAAGCCTGGCAGGCATGAGCCCTAATCCCGAAATTTGCTGGCAGAGAAGCCTGGGCCGGCCCCCTGACAACTTTGGAAGCCAGCCACGCCCCAAAGCTTTCAAGTTGGGGTACTGTTTAGGGCATTCACCTCAGAAGGCAACCAGTACTCGTTGCAAGGAGAATTACTTTTTGGGCCTGACGTGGGTGCTACCACACCCATGGCTGTGCCCAGGCAGGATCCGGTAGATCGACCTGTCACCATGCAGGGCAAGGACCTAGGCCCATTGTACGTGGGCGGCCTACGCCTTGAGTTTAGGGTTTAGGGTTTTAGGATTTCGCTGGACAAACATACCCTCAATCCTGCGCAACCTTTCTGGGGATGCGAGGGAGCTTCGGTCGACAACCCGTTCTTGGAATTCTGGACCTCGGCATTGGATTAGATGTCAACGGAGTCGACGGTGGAATCGACCAAAGGCGAGGTCTATGTGTGTCCTGCTTGGGCCCCTTTTTGCTCCGTCTCTTACAAAGGCTGATTACAGGGAAGCTCCAAGTCGGGGACCGAGGGTTCCAATGGGACAGCACGGTCGTGCTGCCGGAAGAATCGGAGCCGGGCTGGAAGGATCGCCAGTCGGAGCCATGGACGAGGTTCCAGATTCGAATGGAGAACGGAAAGCCTCGAATCGGCAGCATGATATCGGCGAACATTGTGGAACTTATTTGCAGTTTCTAAACATGGGAATGTCTTTTCAAATGTCCAAATGCTACAATCATTCTTTCTGCCCCTCCCCCAAATGGACCCCCCCATGTATGAGTCAAGCAGCGAATATCAGACGAGCATCAAGGCTTGCAGAGATTATGGGGTATATGAGAGTACATACGAGGGTAGACGCCTGAAATATAACACGACAATTGATATTTCTAGAGTCCTTGCCGGATGACGATAGTTTAGTGTATTCCGAAGCTTTTTTCTGTTGTTTACGCCCTGCGGTATCTGGCGGCGCAACTACACCCCAAACACTAGACCGTGGCGTCTAGAGCCTCCGGGTCTGGGGCGCTTGAGAACCCGCTGGGAAACTGTAGGAGCCTAACTGAATTGCAATTTATTTGGGGATACTATGGTGCCCAATAGAGAGTCTTCCCAAGCATGTAAGGTTTAGGGTCTATGGTTGTGCTTCCCCAAGAGCAAATACTGTTTGTTTCCGCGTATTGCATGTTGGGTGGATGCGATGATTCATATTAGGGGGAGGTGACCCTGAAGCATTCGCGGGAGAACCATGTGAAGCGCATGCGCAGAAGCATGAACCATGCGTTGCGTTGGCACGGAAAGGCAACGTACAAGACACTACGCAATCCAAGTCAGCCTTACGTTGAGAAGATCCTTCATCTGCCGGGCCTTGGGAATCTACGCCCACGAGCTCCAAAGTTTCAAGGTTTAAGAGTCCAGGGTTCTGGAGTTTGGGGTTTTGGGTTTGGAGCCTATGGTTTAGGAGTTTAGGGTAGGACCTCCATAGTGTAGGGTACCCGGAGTAATGTCAGTAAGTATTGCGGCCTTTCCATCATGCCTTCTCCTACTCGTCCTGCACGTCAGCATGGTTTCCCGGAGTCCGAAACCCCAAACCGTAAACCCTGAACTCTCACGGCCGTAATGACAGAAATTGTACAGGTCCTAAAGGTAAACGCAAAGCCACACAATATTTAGGACATGAATTGTACACAATTTCTATAAACCCTCTTCGCGAGCCCTCAGCCTAAACCCTCCCCTCTCAATGTGCGGAGCACGCGGTTAGGGCAATTTCTGGGTGGCCAAGAAGAACCTGACTGGAACGAGCCTGACGGAACCTGCACGTTCCCTGTCGACCACAAAACGGTTTCGGGGTTTGGGGTTTAGGGTTTAGGGTTCAGGAATTTTGGTAGGGTTCTTAGGAATTGCGGCAGAATTTACTTTTTGGGTTTAAGGGTCTACTTCCCCCGCACAAAATGGAAGCCCGTATTGTCCACCTTTAAAAGGACATCAGTCTTTCGAAGGAGCCCTTGTTAGACTTCCATGTTAGTGTTAGGGTAGGGTAAGGTTTGGGTGCTCTACCCTTAAATTCCCTAAACCCTAAACCGTGCCTAGGGTCCATGGATTCCGGATTGTGGGTTTTGCTTATGGAGGCGATTCTGCCATCCTGTGGGCGATTCATCATTTCGGGTTTCACCTATGCAATTTGAATATGTGAGGATTGAATGGAAAATCAATTGGAGCATGAGTTGGACAATTGTCTTGGATATAGATGCAGAGGGGTTTTATCTTGTGAAGCGATGATTGCCAATACGCGCTAGGGGGTTACTTGCGCAGGTTATCCGAACCCTAAAACCAAAAACCTAACTCACTGTCAGGCCCTGAACTCTGAATCTTGAACTTTAGGCTCCTAAAAAGAAAACCTGAGACCCCAAACCAAAAACCTCTGCAACCTTTTCGCCTAGATTCACAATCCTGTGCACTATCGGGTACCTGACCAGGTGGGAGTTTGGAGCCAACAAACGGTCGCTACACACCCTAAACCCGAGACTCTAAACCTTAAACCCTACCTTAAGTAGGTAGAATATGGGGTAAATGGGGATCTTATTATAATATGCCCAAAGCCATATTCTATCTACTTCAGGGGAGGTTGAAATCTAATGAATTTGGGGTATATGGGGATTTTATTCTTATATGCCCTACGCCATATTCTATCTACTTCAGGGGAGGTTGAAATCTAAACTACGTCCACGGATGGCTCGAGCCTTCTGGCTCCCGCAACATTGCTTTGGACATGCCACGAGCCCTGTTTGTTTCATGATGCAAGTAATCCAGACATGTATAGGGTTTATATGGGGGCTGTATGTACTATGGTCTAAACTCCTTAAAAGGGGGTTATGTAGGGGATTCTATTGGGCAGTAATATGGGGGTTACTCAAGAGGATACTAGGAGTGCAGACTATAGCCCATACGGGGGTTATATACTTAGGGGTTATATAGGGTTCAGGATTTAAAGTGCAATATAAGGAACTAAGAAGTATTGCTGAACATGCATGGTGTAGCATACATTTGTTGGAAGGGGGAGTACCCCAAACCCCGAGTTGTAAATAATTCCTCTCCTCAACCGGACACCCGGAACCTCAGAGCCTAATCATGTTCGCCCCAAAGGATTCGGGCACACGGCAGTGCTCAGTTCACATGACGAAGCTTGCTTTCAAGTCTTCAGGCATTCTCTCGTCAAGGGTTTGGGGTTTAAGGCTTAGGGGGTAGGGTATTTGTGTAGGGTGTAGGGTTAGGGTTTGGCGTTAAAGGTTAGGGTTTGGGATATATGTGTAGACTTAGGAGTGGGGGCCTAGAGCTCAACTTTCCAGAGTTTTGGAAATGTGGTTCTGTTTTTAGACCTAGACCTAAACCCTAAACCCTAAACCCTAAATCCTAAACCCTAAACCCTAAACCTCAATCCCGTTTAAGGTTTTTGGGTGTAGGGTTGAGGAAGTTTCCGGCGGAGCCTCCAGGTCAATAAACGCCACCCTACGCTATATCTACTTCAAGGGGAATATAGAGTATAGGGTTTACGGTTGGGACTTTCGGGCTTTTGACGAATCTTTTTTTGCTCTTACCTATCTTCCCCCTAACGAACATAAAACCCTGTCATCATGAGTCCCTCGGCTACCCCGCCCTAGAATACCCCCGAAGGTTCCCCCTTGACTCGGGTTATTCAAACCCCACATCGGCCTGAACCCTGAGCCATGTAGGTCACGTTTAAAAAGGACGGCAAGCCCGAAACCGCAAACCTTAATTTCTAAACCCTAAGCCCGCAGCCTTAAGCAGGTTGTAGCCTTTGGAGACTCCATCTTGAGGGTTTGTGCAATGTGTGGAGGGTTTTGAGGGACGAAGCCCTCCCTTAAATCCTGAACCCTCTAGCTCTTCAAAAAGCACAAGCCTAACCCCAAATCGCGGGGGGCAAGACTCAGTATCCCTCAATCCCTCAGTCCCCAAACCCCGACCCTTAACCCTCGACCTTCGACCCTCGACCCTAAAGCCCTGAACCCTAGACCCTAGACCTTTAGCCCCTAAACCCGAAACCCAGATCCTCCAAAGCTTGTATGACCGCCCAGGTCATACACGGTGCTAGTTATTTCAGTAAAAACCTTACATCCTAAACCCTAGCTGGTTACAGAGTCCTGTAAACCTCCCGCAGGAAACGTAATCCCCAAAGCCAAAACCTCAAAACCCTAACAAACCTTCACAAACCCTAAACCCTAAACCCTGAGACCTAACCATAAACCATAAACCTACACACAAAAAACTACTTCGCGCGGAAGCTCCCAAACCTACTCCCAAACCTAGAAAAAGCTCCTGAACCCAACCCTCCTGAACAAGCAGCCCGCTGTTCCTACAGTAACCGGGTCTAGGGTTTAGGGTCTAGGGCTTAGGGTTAAGGGCTTAGGGTTTAGGGTCTAGGGTTTAGGGTCTCCACCCCAAGCCGTGTGTACAAAGGATTGCATGCTGGTCTTTGGCGGGTTGGTCGCTCCACTGCAGTCGGTATGGTCCCTTTATAACCCCTGTATAGTCCCTTTACAACCCCATATTAACTTCTATGTAATCCCTATGTAACCCCTATATAACCCTTTCATGACTCTAAATCAACCCCAATATAATCCCCATGTAACCTCTATACTACTCATTTCGCATAGGCCTTAAGGTTTGGGGCGTCGGGGTGGGAAACCCTACGCCCTGGACCCGAAACCCTCTGGAGGTCGGACACTCTAAGCCAGGCCGTAGTGGGATTTCAAGGCATTTAGTCCTTGGTAATCCATACTTCCATCCCGCTAAACTTAACTTATGGTTATCCACAATTAGAACTTGCAATGCTGGGGCGAGATACTGCCCGTACAAAATGCCCAGAATGTTAGATGCAGGGGAGTAAACACATTTCTGCGAAATGCCAAAGAAAGGTTTACAAGCTGCTGTGCTTGGGGATCTTAGGGTTGGGACCTGAACCCTAAACCCTGAACCCTCAACCCTAAACCCTAAGCCCTGAGCCTAAGGCCCTCTAGGGATTGGTTTTAGGGTTTGGGGTGTAGGGTTGCCCAAAACCCAGCCCTAAACCCTAAACCCTACAAAACCTTAACCCATCCTCTACCACTACCGGTATTCCCTTGTAGGGTTTAGGGTTTAGGCCTTGCAACGTCAAAGTTCTACACGGTTTAGGGTTTATCAAGAAGACATGGCGGGTACCGTCCTCAGAGCTAACATGGGCACGCCAAAGGCCACAAACAGCAGTGAACTTGTAGAAGGGAGCTTTCCGGGGTTCCACGCTGGTTTAGCGTTTAGGGTTTGACGGAGGGTGGAGGGTGCCCCAGTGATCAGGGTATAGCATAGAAGTTAGGTTCTCAGGATGTAGGTTGCACAGTTTGGGTCATGGCCTAGACACTAGTGTAGTCAGGGTCTTTCTGTTCCGATCCTCTAAGAGTCCATTGCTGCAGCATACCTTTTTTGCAAAGTGAACCTTGAACCCTAAACCCTAAACTAAACCCTTGAGACCCTTCAAGTTGAATCCCTAAACCCTAAACTCTAAGCCCTAAACTAGGAGCTACTCTTGTAGTTTGTAAGTTCCCTAACCTCGCTATGCTACCCCGCCTCACGCTCTCCTTTAATTAAGCGCATGTAGGGAGAGTTCAGACTTGTTTAGCGGGAATCTTGGGGTTCAGGATTTAGGGTTTAGGGTTTAGGGGGGCGGTGCCACTATGTAGTTTGAGGGTTTAGGGTGTAGGGGGGAACCCCGCGAATAAGATACTCCTTAAAACTCCGTGCTGTAAGCCCTGATATCCAAATGGCTCAGGGAATGGTCACCCTAGTATACGTACTCCCTTTCCCTGAATTAACAAGACACCCTATAATCAAAAACCCCTTCATAGTACCTGTATTATACGTTAGGGGAATGTTTACTCGTAGGGAGGGGGGGAGTAGGAGCTGTGACCTGTAGCATATGTAATTATAATCGCTATCGCGCGCAGGCCTCGGCCGGCGGGGCGCGGAGCACACGAATAGGTCATGGTATGTAGTTGACACGTCGAGAGCCGCAACCGCGGAACCAGGTCTGCGTGGGGGGGGAGGGAGGGAGGGGGGAGGAGGATGGAGTTGAACAAAAAAGCAGCTTCGGACGAAAAATGCTCGCTGCAACATGCTGCGGAAGCCTCAACCTGGGGCGAGGCTGGAATTTCACGTGGGATGGTCAGGCTGGACTAGGCCACGGACGGGGAGGTCTGCCAAGGGGGGGTAGAGGGGGTTGTTAGAGGGTTGTGAACGCCCTGAGGCTGGACAGCCTCGTCGAATAAGTGGGTTGCTGTTCAGGAACTTGAATTAGCTTACCATATTGCGGGTATGGTACATAATGGCTTTTCCTCATTTTAGTAATTTATCTTAAGCTCCTGAAAATCAACCCAGATGGTCTTTGGGTGATTCCTAGCTAGCTTGGGTACTGCCCACCACTGTAACACTTGGATATTCTGTATACTGTATTAATATATGGCCCTCAATATGACCCTAATATATACATATATCTGTCTCCGTATATATGTATATACAGAGACTCTTACAAGGTGGGGGCAGTACCCAACAGCTAGACAAGAGCCGGCTACATGAGAACGTTCCACAACAGATCAGGGTTCATTTCACTGGTATGGGGTTTCCCAAAATCAGGGTGAACTTTTTTGGGGGTCCCCCATAATAAGGATTATAGTGTTTGGGGGTCTTTATTCGGGGTACCCCTATTTCGGTATCCTGAACACACCGGATGGTAGATCAAGGTCAACAACCAGACCGCCGCCGACATCAACGCCGCCAACCAGGCCGCCGGCAACTATGCTAGCTGGCTTCCTAGCGAGTACGTTGTTGCCGAACTGTGGTGCTACAACATGTCCGATGCTGGGCCGCACCTCTCTGGTCTACGGGATTTGGGAGTTCACTTATAACCCCATCACAGGGAGATTAAATCCCATCGGCTCTAAGTGTATACATGTTAAGGGTAGGGTTTAGGAGATCGGGGTATATAGGGTTTAGGGAAAATGGACAATTAAATTGAACAGAACATATGGAAAATGACATGGAATCTGGGGTTATGTAGGGAGCACAGTCTGCAATGGGCCTAAAGTCTTTAAATCGGAGCCTCAGGGAATAGACCCTAAACCCCTAAACCCCTAAACCCCTAAACCCTAAACCCTAACCCCAAACCCTGAGCCCCATGCAAGGGGGAACCAGATATGAGGATTCGCTCAGACCCTAAACCCCAAACCCTAAAGCCCCAAACTCGAATCTACTTAAGGGAATAGGGAAGGCCTACATCCATATGCTTGAGTTACAAGCAGCAAGTCCTTCGCTTCGAAGTTGGACATGCAGACTCCAACCCTACTTGGGGTTTAGTAGGGTGTAGGGTCATTTTGCTATTACCCAGATATATGGGGGTCATGTTGGGATAATATAGGGATTCTATTGGGGTTATGTAGGGGTAATGGAAGATAAAATGGAAACTACTATAGGGTTTAGGGTTCAGAGCTTAGGGTTTAGGGTCTTGGGTTGGAGGTGAATGAAAAAGCCTTGCATCACATTAGATACTCTATACTTTGGGTCAATCCCCCACCTGATAATGGGTACCACAAGGGACTATTGTAGGTATATTAAGGCCCTATTAACTACATACTAAGGAGCCATTACTAATTATAGGGGGGATTGACCTAATCTATACTCTCAACCCTAAACCCTAAACCCTAAACCCATACTCTCAGAGTTACAATAGGGAGGAGGCCTTAAACGGTGCAGGATGACCCTATCCACCGCAGTTCCCATAGCTTCCCGAAAGCCTGACCCCCAAAACCGGATTCACCACCAGCCCTACAAGCCGAGTTCTCAGTAACAGGGCTTTGGTGCCCCCAACCTCTGCAATAACCAATAACCATCCTATTTTCAAGGCAGTCATAGGGTTTGGAGTCCCCAAATCCTCTTGTCATTCCAGCTGACTCTACACTCGAAGCCCAGCCCCAAAACTAATTCTTCCACCATGCACCTTACGAAATTTCTCCGCAGAATTATCTCCAGTCCGGTAGATAGATCCTCACAGTCATAACCTGCACCTTAAACCCTAAACCAGGTTTAGCACGGCATTCCTTTGTAGAAGCCCCTTTGAAAAGCTTTCGGATTCAGAGTTTAGGGCTTAGGGCTTAGGGTTTAGGTTTCCCTTCTTGGGCGGTCTGTCCTATTTGCAGGGTCCCTAGGAATCTTATCTCTGACCAGCGAGCTGCGTGCCTAACCATCTTCGCCCCAGATGGTCTTGGGTTTCTTTTCGGGTTTGGAGTCTGTGGGCTTCAGGTTTTGGCTTTATGATCTTTATATAACTAGACCACCGTTTGCCCCGAAAGACAATTCCAGCTATTCAGGCTTCGCCCTAAACTCTCAACCCTCCGTAAGCCTCAAACTTGAAACCCCAAACACCAGACCCTAAACCTCAAGTACTTATAATCCCTATTATCCCCAAATACTATATAACCCCAAGGTACCATGTAGTAGCTTCCATTTTCTTTTCCCGTATCCCAACATAGACCTATATAAGCCCTAAACCCTAAACCCTAAGTGCGTAGGCTGCTGCAGTAATCCAAGAAAGGTGCACGTGTGTACTGGGCCAAAGCAAGCCAAAACCTTGACGCCAATGCCCCCTCCAAAGAACCTAAAGCTTTCTGAGGCAGACTCCTGGCATGAGAAGAACCCCACGAACCCTCCATCGGCACGAGCTCTAAGTACGGCGGTTCCTTGGCTGCCCTTAGGAGGGTTTAGGTTGGGTACTGCCCCCCCCAGTAACAGTCTATATTAGGGGTCCTATTAAGGGCTATATATAACAATATTTTATTTATTATTCAACTGTTACTGAGTGGGGGCAGTACTCAAGGTTTAGGGTTTAGGGTGCGTTGTAAGCCCGAACCTCTACTTGCAGGGTCAGAGGGGCTTACTGAGTATATTGAAAATTGGAAAAGACCTTTAAGCCATTTAGCAACCCCAAACCCTAAACCCTAAACCCTAAACCGCGTGGAATTGCTAAGTCCCCTGACCTTCCCAGCAAACCATATTATATCCTTCCCCCTCCATTGAACAGGTTTCTTGGGAGGGTTCCGCAGCACAGCAAATCCAGGGTTTGGTTGAATTTAGGAATTGGATTTCCGGGTTTAGGTTTTCGGGCTTTGGGTTGAGGATTTCCGGTTTAGGGTTTGGGATTGCGATCCAAGGTTTAGGGCTTGTAGGGCTTACGTTTTTGGATTTTGGATTTAGGAATTGGGCGTAGGGTTCAGGAGATTTTGGGTTTAGGATTTGGGGTTCAGGACTTGGTGCTCAAGATTTGGGATGTGAGATCTACCCTAAACCCCAAAACTCTACGACTTGGGTTTTAGGACTTGGGGCTTCGGATGCAGGACTTGGGATCTGGGTTCAGGGCTTGCCCTAAACCCTCAAGCCCAGGTTAGGGTTTCGGGTTTAGGGTTCGGGGGTTAGGACAAATAAGAATTGTATAGGGTCATAAACAACCTAAAGCAGATGAAGAACAATTCAAAACAACGACAAAACTGCGGACACGAACCCTATACAATTCCTAGAAGCCCTAAATCCTAAACGAGCTTCAGGGTAAACCGGCTTGTGGGCGTTTAAAATTCCAGGGGCGCGTTTGGGATTTAGGGTGCCGGGTATTTCCTACGTCAGGCAATCGCACAGCCATCTATATCTCCTCATGACTGATTCCTAGCCGAAGCCTCTCAAGATAAGGACCCTGCCAGGGTCTCAGGGCACCTTTTTGGGGGGCTTGGGAAACCAAAGCCCTAAACCCTAAACGAAAACCTTAAACGGAGATTATGGATGTCCTGCTTGCGGTTGCGGTCGTGCGGAGGAACTTCACATGAAATCACATGGTGCCCATTCGAAAGGACAGTGTCTTTTCTAGGAGCCGTTTCGTAAACCATTAAGACAATTTTTCTAGAGGGTAGAGCTTAGTCCTAGCCCTAGCCTTTTACAATAAACTTTGCTTGAGGGCTCCAAGTATGAGAGGGTGTATATATCGTTAGTAGGTACACTGCAGGCTACAATCCGTTTAGCCTTTGGCACCTAGAATTCTTGATTTCCCAACAACAAACGGATAGGTGCCCTTTAGTATCGCCTTTTCAACGCGCCTCGTTTAAGGCGGATATGGGATTTTTTAAAAAATCCGTAGAGCAGCTCCACCACAATCCCTATATACTCCTGACGTAGCCTTATGCTGAGTAATCCACATATGAGAAATACCTTGTTTGGGAGTACTGCAAGTCCCAACTTTTGTGAGATTACCTCTTGGCTTCGGTTATAGTACTTTTTCAAAAGGAGATAATCTTACTTGGTTCATCCAGCTAAACACACCACTTGGTTCCCTACAACCCACTACGTAATCCCAGTTTCCATCTTATTTTCCATTCACGTTTCCTTTTGATTCTCCATTTCCCCGAAACCCCGACGACTTACAACCTCCTTGAACCCCTAAATGGGAATGTCTAGGATCCGAGTATTTCCAACAGGCAGGCCAGCTTGTTGTATCTAGCTATAGTCCCCCTTAGGTAGAGGGGTATATATGGGGATCTTATTGTAATGTACCCAAAGCCACCTTCTATCCCTAAACCCTAAACCCTGAACCCCAAACCCTATATTCTATCTACATTAGTGGGGGGACTCTGAATTACACCTAGTTACATCCAGAACCATCGGCCCTTGAACCTAACAAAGCCCAAAAATCTGTCCCTCTTGAGTAGATAGAATATAGGGTTTAGATTTAGGGTTTAGGGATAGAATATGGCGTGGGTATAATATTTTTGACATCCCCATATACCCATATTCTACCTACTTAAGCGGGACTAGAACCCTAAACACCCCAAAACCATACTTCCTGATCCCCCAAACTTGTGACCACACATTCCTTCAAGCATTTAAGGTTATGGCCAGCGATGGCTGCATGTACCTGGACTGCTGTTGAATGCAGTTCGTGGGGTATTCCAATGCAAACTGTTCCCTATAAACGAGCTTTTGAACCTCAGAACAGAACAACCCCACCCTAAACCCTAAACCCTAAACCACCAATGTTTGCTGGGTTTTTAGCTTGCGGACGAAGCAAGGGATGCATCTAAGGCAACCGACTCATTCTACTCAAAGGCTCTTGCGTAATGTAGGGTTTAGGGTTTAGGGTTTAGGGTTTAGGGTTTAGGGTTTAGGCTTAGACTGCGTTTTTGGGTGCATATTCTCCTACAATTTGTTAAAAAGGCTATATGCATATTCTCCTAGAATTTGTTAAAAGGGCTATATGTAAACGCACATATGCAGGGATAACATCAGGCATCTACACTAGCAAGAGGTGTTTTACAAGTAGCCCTTGAACCCTAAACCCTAATTCTAGCCTTGCCTATCACTACCCGCAGATACTCTGATATTCTAAACCCTGAACATCCCAAACCCGAACCAGCCAGTTCAAGTATCAGTGTATGTAGCAGGCCATGAGAATCCAGCCCAGTGTTGGGTTTGCAATGCTGGAATCCTGTCTGGCGAAAGCGCTCCGTTGTGTCGCGTACTAACTCCCTCTTCTATTCCGCCCAGTTTTCCCATTCATGAACTATCATGAGCCCTGATCATCCCACCTTTATTAAGAGAGAACCTAGGGGGGCCCTAAGCCTCAAACCCTTAAGCCCAAGTCCTGCAGATCAGACCTGGCCGTGTAGCCCCAAGAGTTACTCCCTGCCTGAAACGCATAAGGTTCAGGGTTGAAGGTTTAGGGTTTAGGGCTTCCGAATTCAGGATTTAAGGTTTAAGGCCCCCAATATGCACCTCGCAAACATTGACAACGCCCAAAACACATCAATAAGATCCCCAAGAATCGCTGGTAAAGGCCGTATTTCGTGGGAGCCCTTATACTGGCATGGCCTAAAGTGGCCCCATGAGAAACCTTAGGCCCGAAAATGAAGCACCAATATTTGGGGTTTAGGGTTTCGGGTTTAGGGTTTAGGGTTGCGGGTTGAGGGTTTAGGGCGGCCAAGGTACATCTTTGGGGGTTATCTCGGTCCTCAATCATCACCGTCGGACGCGTATTCCATCGACGACCTGCACTGTTACAACGTCCAGGTTGGGACCCAATTTAGGGTTTAGGGTTTAAATAGGCTTTAATGCGAGCAACGTTATAGTAACCTCACCACCAGGCTGGAGTTCCGGGCAGACCACTCCCGAAACAAAGGTCTAGAATTTGGGGGTCGTGCTGGGGCATGATCTCTCTCAGATGCGCTGTCGTATGTATGGTAGTCTTACTACTAGTAGTAGTACTACTAGTAACAATAGGAGGAAGAAGAGTAAGAGTAGGAGTAGGGGAAGGAACAGCTGACGAGGATTCTAATCAACCCCTAACCCCCAAACCCTGCGGTGAGAGCCTAAACAACCAGAATCAGGTTGTGAGTACATGCACCATACTTGCGAGAGCAATAGGGGGATTATATAGGTTTATGGTTGAGGGTTTAGGGTCTAAACTCCTTAAAGCGGGACTATATGGGCTTTAGATTATATCTCATATGCGGATTGTTTAGGATTGATGTTGGGTTTTACTCGGCCTGACACATTTACACCCTACGCTCCAGCCCTAAACGCTGAACCCTGAACCCTAAGCCATAAACCCTAAACCTTAAACCGGCAGACCAATGCCTGGACGGAGATCAGCCCCACGGGCAGCTATCCTCCTCCGACTTACTTCCACACGGCTGTCCTGATGCTGGGGCAGCAGATTAGGGCCCTAGACCTCAAAGCTTGAGGCCTAAATCCCAAACCCTAAACCCTAAAGCCGAAACCCTAAAGCCTAGGGGTTGAGGGTTAAGGATCAGGTGTTTAGGATTCACGATTTAGGGCTGACTTGGAGGATCAGGGGGACCCACCGCAATTATGGGAATAGTGGAGATAGCCGTGCAATAGGATGCAGCTCATCTGGGGTTATAGGTATACTTGCAATATGAGTCCCCTGACCCTCCAGGTAGAGTTTCGAAATTGGGGCTCAAGGATTCAGGTTGTAGGGTTGCTATCCTTTGAGGATGAAAGCCTGACTTTTAGGGCACAGAGCTGGAGGCTGAGGTTTCACAGCTTGCGTTGTTTTTGGTGTCTGGTTCGGGGCCTGGGTTTAGGGTTTAGGTTGAAGGGTCTTGGGTTTAGGCCGGGAAACCCTTATACCTAAACGCTAAACCCTCAAGCCCATATAAGCTTACCGTTACTCCCCCCAAACCCACACAGCACCAAGGATCGGTGATTGCATGTACATTTACGGCGGTACGAATGGTACTTATACTTCGCGCCTGGGTATCCGTGAGTGCTATGGTTTAGGGTTTCAGGTTCAGGGTTTCAAGCACCTTTTGGGCAGGTTTTCAGTTTTTTTGTTTGGTTGAGCTTGGCCCTCTACACTTCAATTAGGTTTGAAAATCCGTCTGTTCTAGTTGAACAAGCCTTACCTTACAATACCTATAAACCCAGGCGTACATACCGCTTCCATGTCATTTTCCATTTCCTTGTCCGTTTGATTCTCCACTACATGCCACCCCTGACAAAACGCCAGATATCCCTAATTGTGGCTCTTTCAAGGGACCCTTGTCCAGACGCAAGGAGGGATTCAGGGTGACTCAAAGGTTGCGCGCTTTGCTGTTCATGGAACCTGGTGGACTCTACCCCAAACCCAAAGCCCTAAACCCTAAAACCTAAATGGAGTGGAAAGATGAATGAACATCCAGGTAGCCATCGCTCCCCTGAGGGTGTTTGACCTTCTTGGCAGAAGATGCACACCGGGTTGTTTCAGAAAGGTACCCCTAAACCTTAGGAGGACCCCCCACCCTGTAATAGTGGTATAACAGGAATATCAGAGGACCCTAATATAATCAAATCCTTATTATCTTTCATATCCCCGGCTTTTGTCCGGGATGCTGCCTTCAGATTCAGGCAGTGTCCCAGCACGCCAAGCCGACACTAAGTTGGTCAGGAGCGGCCATAGGGGGAACGGCTATTTGTGCCGTTGGCGGAGGAGGCTCCCCCTGGTTTGCCGCCGGTGCGTGTGTGCGTGTGGCTGGACTGACTAAGTAACATGCCCTTTCTCCGTGCTTGCGCCCCCAGCTTAGTACTCTTGCCAGGGATCGTAGGAGGAAGAGCTTTTGGGTCCGAGAAGCGAGCTGTCTTGCCAAGTGACCCAATCCAACCCAGGCTGGCTCGAGAGTACTCTCTGTTGCTAGTTTGGGGGGGCGGGCTCGTGGAGACTCGGGTGGTGCAATGAGGCTTGGATTGAGGGGCCCGGCTTGTTGAACTGTTGCCGGAGCCCTAATGACGCTAGCGGAGGGGCTGAGATGGCGGCGGGACCAAGCTGTAAGGCAGAAAGCACTAATGCCGTCCACCACCACCGCCGCCGCCGCCACCACCAACTATTTTCTTGGAAATCCACTATTACAGGGTGGGGGTCCACCTAACCTAAACCCTGCACCCTATGGCATAATTCAAGGGAAGGGATAACGTATCCTAAGCCCTATACCCGCAAGCGTAAACCCGACACCCCAAACCCTGTGGCATAATTCATGGGAAGGGATGACATATTCTATATCCCCAGGCGAGAGTCAACACTTACCTGTTACAACGTCGCGGTCCTGCCGGCTGAGTGTTACCTCGGTTGGTTTAGGGTTGCGGGCTCAGGGTTTCGGATTTTGGGTTTAAGGTGTTGTCGAGCAAAAAACCAGCTCTGAAATAATTGGCCCCGAAGCATACAGCTCACATACGACTCGTGCTTGAGGCTGGTGATTGCGCTCCAGAAGGTTTTGTCAAACTAGCCTGGAACCTCAAAGGCCTCCCTATAATGAGTAAGCACCGTCCGCTACAAAGGGCCAAAACCTTAAGCCCTTACATGGGGTTCCATCTTAATTTTCGGGGAGGGTAGGACCCCAATGCGAGAGTACCTTGTTAGGGTTTAGGGTCTCATGGGGTCTTATAGGTTTATACAAGGGCACATAGGGTTTCAGGGTTTAGGGGCTCCTATTACTAGCACAGCTGGAGCGTTACGTAGGAGATCAAATGGAAAATGGCATGGACAAATGTATACAGTAGGAAAGAGGAGATTTTTGTGCTAACCTGAACCCAAGCAATGAACAGTCCCATGATATTCATAGAGTCCTGGTTTTTGAGTGTTGGGGGGGGGGGAAGCAAGAAAACAAAGGGATCCTAAAATGAAGTTCTCATTAGCTTGCATCTCTAGGATTCAGGGTTTGGCCGCATGCTGCTCTTGATGGCTGAATGCAAGATGTAGAGTATGAAGAGTTTTTGGTAGCGTTTGCGCTGAAACGAAGTATCCAATGGAAAGAATATGGCTGGTACAGAGTCTGTCCATGGGTTGAGGTTGCAAAGCAAACCTAGACCCTAGGTATACCCATTGGTGTAATATTAGGGTTATATTGGGATAATGGAAAGTAAAGTGGAAGCTACTATTTAGGGTTTCGGGTCCAGGGCTTTAGGGTTTAGGGTTTACGGTGTGACTTGCCAAGTAACGAATGCCGAAACGACCTTAGTACCTTGAATAGTATGGGCTCCCGTTGACCGCAGCAAAAGGTCATGTGGAAAATGGTTCTGGGCTATGCAGTGAAACCGAAGCCTTCACCGTAGACCTGGGCATAGCCCTCAGGACACAACAACCTTGACATTCCGGACCCCTAAACCCTAAACCCCTAAACTTAGGGGCTCCTAAACTGGAAGTGGATGTCCCCAACTCAAACAGGAGCTTGAAACTCCACGACGCCCGAGCTAAACAGGTTTCTACACAACCTTCCCGGCACGAAGTGCACATGAGCTATAATCTAAATTCCTTAAAGGGATTATATGAGAGATTATCTAGGGGACTACTACAAGGGGTTTTAAGGGGCTTACTAGGAGTTTACACTATGGCTCACATGGTTTCCCGGTTTCACCTGGCTTGTTGCAAGTTTTCGAATATAAGTCAGATTCCTCTTGGTACAACCAGCAATCTCAACCTAGAAGCCGTACCCCGAGCGGGGTGTGGTTCACAAGTGCTTAAGCAGTGGGGGAGTGAAAATACGTACCATTCAAGGGGATTAGATAGGGATTATCAAGGGGATCCACTCCCCCTAAACCCTTAACCCTAATAAGCACCAGGAAGGTGGCCTAAGGACTTAACATGTGGCTCTTGTGCCTGGATCCGGAGGCTCAAGTCGTTGTTGGATTGAAGCTCTATTTAGGGTTTAGGGTGTGGTCAAGGCATAAGACGCTCGCTGGTGTGGGACACACCCAGGCCGCTCGCATCGGTGCGTAGCGGTCAACCCACCCCATGACCACCCTGAGTTCAAGCAATTTAGGGTTTAGTTTCTAAAGTCTTGTGGCCATCCCTGTGGGGGGCCCAGGCAGCGCCGACGAGGGCCGCCATTCAATCGGGGACCGGGCATAATGTGATGTAGCCGTGTGGGGATTGTTACATCGACATTGCTGAATATGCCGGCTCCGTAAACCCAAACCTCTAGACCTTGGACAATTCCCTAAGGATGCCCACAGAATCTGCTTGGATTGGATTGGAGACCATCTCCAAGGGTCCAAAGGGCTGCTCATTTGCCGAAGACCATCTCTACGGTGCGAGACCCATTTTGGTGGGCTGTCAGTCCTTTCGTTTTTGTTTGTGGTTTGATGACACTGTGGTCGGTGGCATTGACCTGTCGGATTGTGGGGTTGTTCATCCTCTTGAGAGTCTGAGGTTGGGCCTTGCTTTTTCCAGTCTTTTCGACGCGAGGGAGGCAAGCTGAGGAACCACAGCAGCCCGCCTTATGCTGCTGATTGCAGCAGGGCCGTTCGGATAGTCACCGGTCAGAAGGACAGGGGTAGGTTTGAAAATTCATCTTTTTTCAATAGTACGCGTAATCCTTATATAATCCTAACAACGCGATAAAAATATATTCTTTTCATAGGGGCACCAAACCTACCTTAGAGGAGTGGCTTGGGAACAACCAGCGAATGCTAGGCTCCGCACTGCGCGCGTTGTGCATGCATGGCAGGCCAATCGTGCCATAAACGCTCAGCTGCTGACCCCAAACCCCAAACCTCAAGACCTCTACCCTATAACCCCTCAGGACCCAAAGCCTTAAACCCAAGGCCTGAACCTTATACCTTTACCCCCCAACCCTAAACCCTTTTACCTAAAGCCTTTCACATTAACCCACAACTCTGTGCCAGACTAACGAGTACACCCGGCTCGCCGAGGGCCGGACCCTGTATGGACGCTGGCTGCCGTCTAGTGTTTAGGGCTGGTTGATGGTTTACGTTTTCTAAAGCTGGGGTGTCTCTCCAATGGGATACAAGGGTTCTTGAGGGATAACGAAATGCGTGTGAGTAGACAGAGTAGACACGCATATTCAGGGTTTAGGATTTCCAGAGATTAGAAGATCCTTTCTTGGAAGTTTTTATTTGGATGGTTATCAGTATGTTGGATGCATGTATATTGGGCCTTCGTAAGCTCTCAAACGGATGCGGGGTTAGGGTCAAGGGGTTTATGTCCACGATAGTACTGCAGAGTGCAGACCGAGAACAGGACATCAAATCAACATTGAAATGGAGACTCAGAGCATTTTGTTGGATCATGTACTTGAGGCTGTTAGGGTGTAGGGCTGAAGCATGTCGGGTATGTTCAGGGATTCTGGGTGAAAGTCAGGTCTAGGGTATTGGGCAGTTTTACGTGTTAAGGGTTCAGGGGTATGCATGTAGGGTTTAGGGTTTGGGTCGAAGGGTTCAGGGGTATTATTCGGTTTGCAGAGGTTGGGGCAGGGCTGATGGCTCTGCATGTCGGGTTTTCAACGGAAGCCAACTGTTTGCGGAGCCCTGCGCAACAGTCCTCTCTGCCATTTTTGCGGTGAGGGGATGCATGGCTTGCAATCGGGGTTGACGCGGTGAGAGGCCAAAACAATGTGAATGTAAGCTTCGCATATTGTTCGGAGATTAGATGTAGGAGCGCCTAATCCCTAAATCCTTAAGGCACCAGCCCAAAGGACAGGACCCCTGCGCCCGATTGGGTGGGTTTTGTATGCTTGGAGGGGCCAGAAACAGAGAACAACAAGGCACCATGAATCGAAATTAAAGGGTTTTACAACTTCAGCTACCGACGTGAATCCTAAACCCCCAGACCCTGCACGCATAAGCCTTCACGCTCACGTTCTTACAGGGCCTATTTGAATGGGTTTTTGAGTACAGTAGGTCTTTGTTAGGATTGTCATGGAACAGTATTGGTAAGTGTTCAGGCCTCTACAGTAAGCCCGGAACCCTACACCCTACCATAAACCTTAAACCCCAAACCCCAAAACCTAAACCCTCAACCTTAATCTTGATGTCTGACCTCCAGAGGCCATGCTGCGGCATACGCCCCTACACCAGTGCCTGGGCTTCGCCTAATCCCCTTCACTAGTAATTCGGTTTTGTGGTTTAGGGTTTAGGGATTACTCCCGTGATGTTATATGGGTTATGTGGGTTCACAGTCAAAGGGGTTACATGGGGAGTGTATGGGGGTATTACCCCCACAAAAGCTTCCCCTGATACAAGAAGCTTCAACCCATTGTAATACCAAACTTATTCGGATGTGTTATAGGGCGGTCGGGTGCTTCTAAACCCTAAACCCCCTTTTCCTTAAGCCTTGAAACTCTGGCGGAACCAGGCCGCCAACTTGCCGGCGACCAAACTCCTTAGGATTAGGGTTTAGGGCTCAGGGGTTTAGGGTTCAGAGGTTTAGGGTTTAGGGTTATAGGGCTTATTAAGTGGGATACTCGGAGTTCAGAAGCATTTGAGCGCTTATGTCCCACTTGAGCACTGAGCATTTCTTTAATAAAAGAATATAAAAAGAGTCCCACGGCCTTATCCCTTCCTCTAATGGTAAGGACCGCCTATCCTGCAAATTTTGAGTGTGAACCCCAATGCACCAGGAAGGGTAGCTTCCCCAACCCTTTAGCCTTGACCCTCTGAAGTTTAGGGTTTAGGGTTTAGGGCTCCTTTTAAGGGCCTTAATATTAGGATCCCTATTACAATCCCTATTAAGGAGGGGGGTTTATTAACAAGGTTAAACCCCTTCAGCAGGAAGTCTCGTGCTCTCCCGGTGCCAGACTCTTCTGTTTAGCCGTGGATTCTGCGCCGGGATTGATCCAATAGTTGAAAGCAACTTGAGCCCGACCGGCCACTCAACGAATGAGCTATGGTCTGAATTCTTTAGAGGGGGTCATATACGTTACAGGGGCGTATTATGGGTCTTTTTCGGGATGTTAGGAGCTGAGACTATAGCTCAAATGTTTTGAATGCTTTTCTGCATAATCTTTTGCATTGGTTGAATAGTCTCGGGCTTAGGCCAAGGTGCTCTTGAAGAATCCAAAGCCCTAAACGCTGGCCAGGGTTTAGGGTTTGGGGGTTAGGATTTAGGGGTTCGGGGTGGTTTCCAGGTTTCAAGGCAACAAGAACCGATAGTTTACAGAAAAGACAGCGCCCGCGCATTCCTAACGCCCACAATCCAGCGGGCAAGGCACAAAAGGTTGAGGATTCCCACAATGAGCTGACTCCCTTTGGGAGCATTTAGGGTTTAGTTTTTAGGGTTTAGGGTTTAGGGTTTAGTGATCTTTCAGGAATATAGAGAAGACTCCTGTTTTTTTGCTTGAAGCGTCCACTAATGTCAAGGTGTGAACAGCTCAGGAATCGGAGGCTGACGCCCTTCCCAACAAAAAAGGTTGAATCCGCGGTGGCTGGTTGGGGATGAATGCAGAAGTTGCTAGAAGTGTTAAAAGGGTTTAAGTAAGTAAAACCCTGAGCCCTCAGCCCTAAACCCGAAGCCCCAAATCCTCTAAGCCCCAGACCCCAAACCCTAAGCCCAAAATCCTCTAAGACGTCAGCCCGCAGCTTTGTAGACTCACGACCACCCTTTGACCTCTGCCAAGAACTGCATGCTGGTTTGGGGCGGTTTCGAGGAGCCTTACGCCTGGGGCGACTTGCCTGGCTTCAGCATGGATCATTATGGCTAGTGCTCCTGTTGGTTCTTTCATTCATTATTTTGGTATGATTGCCATCTTTACGATGGTTACTAGTGGTACTATCATCATTATCATCATCTTTGTTTTACAATATTTCCATTATGACTCTTATTGCTATTTTTCCTGTTATGATCGTCACTACTAGTATTACTTCCTAATTTTGATTTCTATTGCTTCTATCATTGCTCTCATCACGCTTACTTCTGGAATACTATCGTTATTGGCTCCGCCGGGGCGTAACCGTGCAAAGCATGCGCGTTTGGCCCACCCCTTCGGATGTGGCCTGCGTGGCGTGAAATACGTTTTCCTCTTCTTTCGAAGGCCCAAAATATTGCCTACGCCACGCATCGTGTTTTTGAGGCATTGGATTTGTGCGACGCAGGAGGTTAACGCATCTGACTACCAGAGCATCCATGCCCAAACAACATATGGTAGTTTCCCAAAATCAGGGGACCCCATCATAGACCCCAAAATATTCTAATCCTTCTTATGGGGACCTCAAAAAAGGTAACCCTAATTTTGGGAAACCCCTAATCCCTAGAATCCCCTATAGAACCCCAGTTTCCATTTCATTTTCCATTTTCTTTTCCATTTGATTCTCCATTATAGTAGGTACCCCTAATTTTGGGAAACCCCCAAAACCCCAAAACCCAAAACCCTAAACCCCATAGAACCCCTTTGTAACCCTATATAATCCCTATAACCCCCCTTTAAAGGGACATATTCGAGAGATTCTGATACCCAGAGCACCCATGCTCATGAATCCAGGGCTCGCACTGTTGGTCCAAGCGCCCCATGACTCCAAGGATCGTTTCCATTAGTCCCTGCTTTGCCCAACTAGACCGGGGGGTTTAGGGTTTAGGGTTTAGGAAGGAGTTCTGATTCAATTTCATCGTCGTCCCATTAGTCGAAGCTTCGTCGCATTAGTCCGGGGATTGCTTCCATTAGTCCAAACTTCCCACATTAGTCCAGGGATCGTTTCCATTAGTCCTATAGTATGAGGACTTCTGATTTGGTCTCATAATCACCCTATTAGTCCAAGCTTTGCGGCATTAGTCCCAAAGGTGTGAGGAGTTTGATTTAATTTTTTCATGGCCTCACTCTTTCAAGCTTCACCAAAAGTAGTCTAAGGGTTTGAGTAGTTCTAGTTTGATTTTGTAGTCGCCCCACTAGTCCAAACTTCACCTCGTTAGTCCAAGGATGGTGTTCATTATTCCAAGCTTCACCCCATTAGTCCAGCGCGCTCCATTAAAAAAAAAAGAGTTCATGTTTCGAGTGCCTGCGATTTGCAACGCGTCCGTGACCAAGCCACAACAGCGTGACTTTTCGAGCACATCCATTACCAGCGAACCATGATACCATTCCTGTTCGAGAGCCCAGCGGGGTACGTTGCTGAACAGCATTGCAGGGAACAAGTGCTGGTGCCCCGGAAGGCGACCTCTCGCATTCTCTGCTGCGCCTGACCAGTGTTACTACAACTTCTACTAGTAGCAGTATGATGTTAATCCCTAAGCCCTAAACCCTAAACCCTAAGCCCTACCTCATTATATTAGATCATTACACTATCGTTCCTATTATCTTTGGCACTACGATTACATAGGTTTTCAAGGTAAGGACTACGTTGAGGCATTGGGTTTAAGGTTTATACGTTAGGAGGACCCCCCCACACTGTAACAGTGGTATAATAGGAATATATGAGGACCCTAATATAATCCTTGTTATCCATAATAGTGCTATTACTGGGTGGGGGGTCCACCTAATTTATACGGTTTGGAATGCAGGATGAGGGTTGGGGGTTTCGGATCTAGGGCGTTAGGGTTTGAGGTCCGAGGTCTGATTTTTTGGATTTCCGCATGTTTGCAGAGGAAGACCGCAAGCTTACCTCCCCAAAATTAACTTGGAAAGAAACGCGCCCTAAACCCAACTCTCAACCCTTCACCCTCAACCCTAAAACCCTAAAGCCCCAAAGCCTGAACCCGCCTAAAGCCCTAGTCCATAAAACCCCAAACCCTGAAACCCTAACCCCTAAAACCCTCAACCCTAAACGCTAAACGTGGCAAGCCCTGTCGGCAATTTTTTGCAAAGGACGCTTCGCCTCCAGGGGCCCTTTATGGGCTTCCATGTCAGTTGTAGTCTAAACTCCTTGAGGGAGATTTATCGGGTTCAGGGTTTAGGATATAGGTTTTAGGGTTTAGGATGTAGCATTTAGGGTTTACGGTTTTAACTCCTCAAAAGGGGGGCTATGTTGGGGACTGCTACAGGGCTCATTAAGGGGGATACTAGGAGTTTAGACTATGGCTCATGTCAGTTTAGGGCGGAGAGTAACTGCGAGGAGGCGTCATTGTTGAAACGCCTTTTCCTGTACCAAAACCTTACAAAGGAGTACATGTCGTATTTGTTAAATAGTTGTCCAACAATAGGAATCAGAAAACCGAAAACCCTACGCCTCCAACCCGAAACCTGCAACCGTCAAGGTCTAAACCTGACTCTCAGCCTAAACCTGAAACTTGGAGCCCTAAACCCAAAAATGCTCAGCCAGCCAAGATCAACCTCCCGATTACGATTTGCATCCCTGGTGTTACAACTATGTGGACCGTGTGACCTTAGGGCATCAGGGTTGAGAGTTTAGGGCTTAGGGTTGGGGCTTGTGGGTTTATGATGGATTCCCCTACTACCCCCCGTCTCCACCACCGGCTGAGGTTCCCCCTTAAGCGCGCCCAAATTGCCGTTGTTGAAGAATAGTGAGGGCTAATTCAGGCTAGTTAACCGGGAACCTAGCGGGTAGTATGGAGGCGGGTGCGGCAGTAGCGCAACTCATGAGTGTGGGTTTCAGATTTAGGGAAAGTATGGTCATAGGGTTTGCGGAATTTACGGGGTAGGGTTGCCGGGTGTAAGATCTAGGGGTTGTGGGCTTGTGCGACGTCTAGGGCGGTCTAAGCGGTTCATGTTTCACTGAGTTTCAAGTAGGATCTTGAATAATAATAGTAATAATAAGAATAATGCCAGCATTATTCCCCTACAGGCCTTGTACAGCTATCATATGCTATACCCCAGGGGCTATCCCACTCAACTACCCTTCTACGTGAGCTATATTCTAAACTCCTAGTATCCCCCTCAGTAAGCCCTATGATACACCCTTACATAGTCCCTGTATAACAAACCCTAAACCCCAAACCCTTAAAGGGAGTTTAGACTACAGCTCACATAAGCCCTTAGCCTCGAAGTTTGCAGTCTGAGGTTGGTTCATAGCACAGAGTTTGGAGTCCCTTTGGATTGTCCCCCATATACGAACAGTCTCCTAAGAAGGTAGATATGGGTATGTTAGGGCTTACCCTAAGGGTCCAAGGACACAAATAATAGGGTTTTAGGGCCCAAATACTACAATATGAATGGTATTTGGGACCTAAAGCCCCATTATTTGGGTCCTTGGACCCTTAGGGTTCTGGTAGGGCTTATTTGGGACTGCAAGTGTGGGGACACTGAGCCTGAGGAGTATGAGGATGCTTGTGGTATGTCGGGATCTGGGAGCATGTGGAAAGTCGTACAGCTCGTAGACACCAACACAAGCAGAACTACCGGAAGAATCGTGAAAGGGACAACACTCCTTTTTTTCTAGAAGCTGTGGCCCTGAATCCCTAAGCCCAAAAATGAATGGATGCCTACATCCTAAATGTAACAGAAGCCCTTAAAGATACCACGACCCCAAACTCAATATGTAGTAGAGGCCTACATCCTACACGTAAAAGAAGCCCTTAAGCATCTACCGCGTGGCACACCTCCTCGCTTGCTCCCTGAGCATGTAAGTGGGCTGCAATGCCTCCCAGGAAGAACTTCAGCATCTGCGTAGTGTTCAGAGAGCTTCGTTTCCAGAGAATTCGGATTTAGGCTTTTGGGCTTGAGAGCTTCGTTTCCAGAGAGTTTGGATTTAGGCTTTCGGGTTTGAGAGCTTCGGTTCCAGAGAATTTGGATTAAGGCTTCTGGGCACCTGCCCAAGATGAGGCACCGTTTTGAGGGGCGAGGTAAGCAAACTATACTTACCACAAGACGTAGTAGGCTGAAACCTATAGATCCTAAGCCCCAAGCTCCAGTCCAAAAGTAAATCCCACCCTAAACCCTAAACCCTACTGTGAATCCTGAAAATCTCATCCCCGGGAGGAAAATCAGTGGGAGGAGAGGAACGCGAACTGGAGCGCATCGCAGTATCCACGGGCGCGGGATGTCGGGGCTGGTGGTTTGGGGTTAGTAGTGTTATTATTGCTACTACTATTAGGGTTTAGGGGTTTAGGGTTTAGGGTGTAGGCTTTCTGTATTATTACTACTATGATTATTTCATGGCTCAGGGCTCAGGGCTCAGGCTTCAGGGTTGCGGAAATATGCTCTGCTTTATGGATAGCCTTTGGAAAAGCATGAAGTTTTGTGTGTTTCGTATCACTGTCAACACGATGAAGAGTTTGGTTACAGAATCAACGGCTCAGGACTACAGATGATAGTACTTACTGTGAGATCTGCAGGCTGCCAGTCTCATTTGGTGAGGTCCTTTTTTTAGAGCTAGTCTAGAAGGATATCCCTCAGTCTCATTCATAATAATGCGGGTCCCTGTAGTGGGGTTCTGATTAAAAAGAGAAGATTCCTACATAGATTTCTCCCCCAATTTCGGGAACAGGGATTTCGGCCGAGTCCCATAGAGGGGCTAGGTTGCCCTGAAGCCTAAGCTCTAAAGCCCTCAACCCTAAATCCTGAAGCCCTAAATCCTAAGCCCTTAAGCCCCTAAACCCTCAAATAGGGTTTAGGGTTTAGGATTTAGGGTTGAGGATTTAGGGTTTAGAGTGGAGGATTTGGGTACCTAACACCTCGAACCCTATGTAAGATCCCTCCATCCTGAAATTCCCATGCCCTGACCCCTAAACGCTCCATCCCTGAATCAACGTTAACAGCTGGGTTGGCCTTTGGGATACTTAAATATTTTCCCTAATAGGTTCCAAAGGCCAACCAAGACAGTTTCAAAGCCCTAAACCCTAAACCCTAAACCCATCCTCGCCAGATCCTCGAGTAGCTCCCGCAATCAAAAGAGTTAACTGCAACCTGGACCCCAAAGTAAACAGAATACTGGCATCGCTGACACCAAGCCCTAACCGTAAACCCTCAACCGCGCACCCTAAACTCATAGGTGTGTGTGTGTGTGTGAGACCATTTTTCTACCGACTTGGGGGTTCAGGAATGCATTCCCTTGGCACATTGGCTTCAAAGTTGCTGTGACTTTGTAGTGTATTACGCGTGCGTCA